>PVIU01021284.1:0-31890 GCA_004026605.1 Ondatra zibethicus | reverse complement strand
GTATTGACAGACTTATTAAATAAAACTTTTCTTTGGCTAGAAAGATAACTTAGTGGTTAAGAGTACTCATTGCTTTTCCAGAGGACTGAAGCTTGGTTTCCAGTACCCACATGGCTTACAACCACCTTTAGCTCCAACCCAGGGGAAGCAATGCCCCTGGCCATTCTGGGCACACATACTCACATGTACAAATCCACATGCCGACACATAATTAAAATTAATAAAAGGGACCACAAGAGATGGTTCATCAGTTAAGAGCCCTGGCTATTCTTTCTGCAGACCCGAGTTCAGTTCCCAGCACCCACACAGTGACTCATAACTATCAGTAATTCCAGTTCCAGGAGTTCTGATGCTCTCTTCTGGCCCCCAAGGGTGCTGTATGCACATGGTATATAGACATATATGCAGGCAAAACACACCCACACATAAAATAAAAATAAAGATTAGAAGATTTTTTTAAAGATTTTAAAAATTATTTATTTATTCATTCAGTTTTTAAATTTATTATGTATGCGTGTATCCCTGCTCACCAGAAGAGGGCACCAGATCTCATTATCAATGGTTGTGAGCCACCATGTGGTTGCTGGGAGTTGAACTCAGGACCACTGGAAGAGCAGCCAGTGCTCTTAACCTGCCAGTCAAAGCTCTTTTCTCTTCCTTCCTTCCTTCCTTCCTTCCTACCTTCCTTCCTTCCTTCCTTTTTCCTTTGGTTTTTCAAGACAGGGTTTTTCTGTGTAGCTTTGAAACCTGTCCTGGAACTTGCTCTGTAGAACAGGCTGGCCTCAAACTCACAAGAGATCCTCCTGCCTCTGCCTCCTGAGTGCTGGGATTAAAGGCATGTGCCACCATCAACTGGCCTAGCCAGTACTCTTAACCACTGAGCTATCTCTCCATCCCTAAAAGTTGTAAATAATAAAAATAAACTCTTTTTAAAAAATTTTTGGGGGGACCGGGTAGTGGTGGCACACGCCTTTAATCCCAGCACTTGGAAAGCAGAGGCAGGTGGATCTCTGTGAGTTTGAGGCCAGCCTGGTCTACAGAATAAGTTCAAGACATCCAGGTTTGTCTCAAAACACCAATTTTTTTTAAAAGTTGTATTTATTTTGCGCGTGTGTTTATGTGTGTGTGTGTTCATGCCATAGCACATGTGTGGAGGTCAAAGGACAGCTTCCTGAAGCCTTTCTCTCCTGTCAGCTTGTGGGATCTGGTGATTCAACTGGGGCCTCAGGCCTGTGGGCAAGAACCTGTACCCAGACACCCCCTTCCTGGGCCTGAATATGGATAAAAGCTTTCAGTGGAATCTGTGACTTCCCGTTTTCTTTTCTTTTTTTTTTTTTTGAGACAGGGTCTCCCACAGCCTAGACTGGTCTTAATGTCCTTGGATTTCTTTGACTCCTGACCTTCGATGCTTCCCTGATGAGCGAATCACAGCTGTGAACCACCAGGCCTGTTTTTCTTTGAAACAGGGTCTCACTCTGCAGCCCTGGCTCGTCTGAAATTTGTTCTGCAAACCAAGCTGGCTTTGAACTTGTGGTGATCCTCCTGCCTCTTGCTTTCCAAGTGCTGGTATTACAAGCCTATACACCCAATGCCTGGTTCCCTAGCTGCATTTTAAAATTCATTTTACAGGGTCGTGTGGTGTCTATCCCTTGCTTGCTCATAGAGCTGCTGATCCTCATGCCATAGTACCGTGAGGAAGGGAACACAGGCATAAGCCGCTATCTGTGCTGCTTACTAAAAATTTCATTACATCATTGTGGGGGGGGTCACATTTGTGGAGGGCAGAGGATAACTGGCAGGAACCAGTGCTCGCCTTCCATTATGTGAGTACCAGGGATCGAACTCGGGCCACCAGGCTTGGCAGCAGATGCCTTTATCCGCTGAGCCAGCTCACTGACTCTAGAACATGCGTTTTCACAAACACCGAGGCAACGCCTGTGGGTGACAATTACTCAAGGCCCTACTACAGTGTGAGGTACTGGTAACCAGGGGGTCAGGTCAGCATATCTGGTAACAATCTGGTTTCCGTGGCAGGAATGAGGGTGTCTGAGCAGCTCTAGCCTCTTCTCGTAGATTTTTGTATATGACGTTCCTTCAGAGGCACCTTGAAAGAGCACTCTTTACAGTCTCCCTGACCTTCCACACAGTGGAAACACCAGGTTCCTGTCATTCTGTCCCTTCCCTTCTCATTACAGGGCCAGCCTTATCTGACAATAGCGATCTAAAGTGCACTTCGTGGTGGAGGCGGCTCAGCACTATAGAGATAGGCCAAGCCAGGGTCATATTTTGAGGAGAATCTCAGCTGTTGACTTACCTATGGGTCTCCATCAATACATCCACCCTCCTACATACTCAACACTCCAGAAAGATCAAGAGAAGAACGGACAGCACACCAACCTATCCGGAGAAGAAGGGGAGGCACCTACCTAAGATCTCACATCCTTTCTGACCAGAGATCAGGCAGTGGCAGTGTGCTGCGGGTCCTGTGTGCCCGGGTCCCTTGTAGTACCTGGGTCCCTTGTTGTACCTGGGTCCCTTGTAGTACCTGAATGGCTTCTGCTAGGCCGAGGGTCCAGCCGGGCCTGAGTGGCAACGACCAGAAGGTCATTCAGAGATTTAGCATGGCTGTGAGAACCCTGCAGGAGGACGACGGAGGGCACATCCATCTCCCTCTTCCTGCCAGAGCTGTAGCTGTGGGAGCACCACTCCTTGGGCAGGGACAGGTTTTCTGGAAAGGCAAAGTCATTGGCATCATCAACTTGTGCTGCTATAGTTAGCACAATCTTCTGGCGAAGGCCACCTCCCACGAGGCTCCCAATGGTCTTGGAATCCAAGTCAGCCATTGCTCCCTTCCTTCACACAGTTTCTGTGGCCCAAGATTGGCACAGACAATGGGTCTCATGTGAACAAGAGCTGGGAATTTTGACTATCAGCCAGCACTCCATTGACCCTTTGGTTCAATGGGGATAGAGACTCTTTAATAAAGAGTATGGGTCAGGGGCTAGAGAGATGGCTCAATGGTTAAGAGCACTGGCTGTTCTTCTAGAGGACCCACATGGCAACTCAGAACTGTCTGTAACTCCAGTTCCAGAGGATCTGATACCCTTACCCAGACATATATGCAGGCAAAACACCAATGCACATTAAATAAATAATTTTTAAAAAATGAAAAAAGAAAGAGTATGGGCCATGTCCCCATCATCAGACAGAGAGAAGGATCTAACCCTTCTCTTGCTGTGGGAACCCCAAAACCTGGGGCTTCTTTCAACTGCTTCCTCTCTCTCTAATGTTACACTAGTTTGAATTTGTCATTGCTAGTTTTGTGATTGTTTTTAGTAATTTTTAAAATATTTTTATGTATATGGGTGTTTTGCCTGTATGTCTGTGTGTGCACCTGATGTGTGCCTAATGCCCACGGAGGCCAAAAGAGGGCATCAGATTCCCTAGGATGGAGTTATAGACAGTTGTGAGCAGCCTTGTGAGTGCGTCAAAAATAGCCAATGATCTTGACTGCTAAGCTATTTCTCCAACCTTTAGTTTTATAATTGAAAATACTTTATTATTGCTGTGTATGTGTGCATATGTGTGGATTGGCATGCTACAACATACAAGTGGGGGTCAGAGAATAATTTTGTGGAACCAGTTCTTTCCACCCACTTTTTTTTTTTTCCAAGACCGGGTTTCTCTGTAGCTTTGGAGCCTGTCCTGGAACTAGCTCTTGTAGACCAGGTTGGCCTCGAACTCACACAGATCCGCCTGCCTCTGCCTCCCGAGTGCTGGTATTAAAGGCGTGCACCACCAATGCCCGGCCTTTCCACCCACCTTTGTGTAGGGTCCAGTGATCAAATTCAGGTCACCAGGGTTATGTAACAAACACCTTTTTATCTGCAGGTCACCAGGGTGGTGTGGCAAATGCCCTTTTATCCGCTGAGCCATCTCACCAGTCCTGTTAATTTTTATTTATTTTTCTAAAAATTTTAATGCTGGGCAGTGGTGGCACAGGCCTTTAATCCCAGCACTACAGAGGTAAAGGCAGGAGGATCTCTGTGAGTTTGAAGTCAACCTGTTCTACAGACAGGACAGCCAAGGCTACACAGAGAAACCCTGTCCTCCCTGCCCAAAATAATAATAATAATAAATATATATATATAAAATAAAAATATAAAATAAAAAATTGTTAGGGCTAGAGCTATAGCCCAACAGGTGAGACACTGACTACTCTTCCAGAGAACCCAGGTTCAAATCCTAGCACCCATAGAGTGGCTTGTAATTGTCTGTCAGGCCAATCTCAGGGAACCCAACTCCCTCTTCTGGCCCCCAAAGGCATCTGGCACAAACGTGGTATGCAGATATATATGTAGACAAAACACCCACACACATAAAACCAAGAAATAAAATTAATTAAAATAAATTTTATTTGTTTTTATGATGTGTATATGCCCACACGTCTATATGAGAACCACTTGGGTACAGACACTCAAGGAGGCCAGACGAGGGCTTTGGCTATCCTGGCGCCGGAGCTACACAGACAGTTCTGAGCTGTCCAGCACAGGTGCTGGCCATTATTTATCTCTTTGAGAAAGTGTCTTGTTGCTTAACTCAGGCTAGCTGCAAACTCATGGTCCTCTTGTCTCAACCTCCTGATTCTGATTACTGATATTTCAGGCATGCCCCACCAGACCTCGCCCTGATGCTAGAGTTAGGATGTGGAATGTTCCCCAGAGGTCTGAAGTTAAGGTTTTGTCACCTCATGTCCCTAAGAGAAAACGGAACCTACGGTGGCTAGCCGTGAGTGAGCTTCATTCCCCTTCCGCTCCCCACCATTGCTATCCAGACACTCTCACATCCAAGACCCAAAAGCAATGTCTGCCCCATCACCAACGAAGACTTCAAAAGCCATGAGCCTACAAACTATATTCCCTCTAGACGCTAATGACATGAGTCATTTTGTCCCAGCGAGACAAGGCTGCCCCCGAGCTTAAGCGCGGCACGCTCCAGCACTCACGTGACTTGGGGGCCGGGAACAGGGAGCGCTTCTTCTTCATCTGAACCTTCTGCAGTATCTCTGACATCAGGTGCTGCCGCCTCACTTCATTCTTGATCAGGGTCGAACTCATGTCCAAACACCTGGGTTTGGAAGACACAGGAGGTCTGGAGGTTTTCTCCTGGACCAGCTTCTGCGAGGCCCTCTGCGGCTTGCCCTTCCAGGAGACCGCGTGGACACTCTCCGGACTGCTGCACTCGGGGCTGGAGGCCAGGCTCAGGCTTGCCAGGGACTCGAGCGAGGCTGAGAGCTGGGCTGCGGGTTCTGGGGAAGTTTCTGCAGGTGTTAAGGGCTGAAAGAGAAAACAACCTGGAGTGAGATCACAGGAGGCGGAGGACTCCCTCCTAGCTCCTCTAGAAAGAAAGGGCAGAAATGGTCCTGGTGGTGAATGAAGAGCTGCCTGAGTTCAGGGACTGGAGAGGTGGCCCAGTGGTTAAGAGCACTGGCTGCTCCAGTTTCACAAGATCTGATAACCTCTTCTGGTCTCTGTGAACACCTGGTACACATGATGCACGTGCAAACAGACACATACACATATGCATACAATTTTTAAAAATTAATCTTAAAGTTGGCTCTGGGCAGGGTGTGGTGGCGCATGCCTTTAATCCCAGCACTCAGGAGGCAGAGGCAGCCAGATCTCTATAAATTCAAGCTGCTCTGCATAGTGAGTTCCAGGACAGCCAGAGCAACATAGGGTCTCAAAAAAAAAAAAAAAAAAGTTGGCTCTAGGATAACCCAAGCATTGTTCCATTAGCATACAATAACTTTATCTTTTATTTTTATTTTGTGTGGATTGGTGTTTTGCCTGCACATGTGTCTGTGTGAGGGCATCAGATCCCCCTGGAACTGGAGCTACAGACAGTTGTGAGCTGCCATGTGGGTTCCACGAAGTGAACCCAGGACCTCTGGAAGAGCAGCTAGTGCTCTTGACCACTGAGCCATCTCTCCAGCATCTCATCAGCTCTCAAAGGAGCTTGGTTACTGCAGCCAGAGCTGAGTAAAGAAAATGATCAGACACATGGTTTGCAGAATTCTCTACCCTATAGGTCAACTTTTTACTCTCTTTATTGTTGTTTTTGCTGAGAGTCTGAGTTTGATGAAGTCTTGCTTTTCTAATGTTTTTGTTGCTATCTCTGACAATTTCTGCCAAACCCAATGGCATGGAGCCCCAAGGCACATTTTTTCTCTTTGTCTAAGTTATTTGAGTCTAAATTTTTGTTGTTGCTTTCGAGATAGAGTCTTTTCTTTCTTTCTTTTTTTTTTTTTTTGTTTTTGTTTTTCAAGACAGGATTCCTCTGTAGCTTTGGAGCCTGTCCTGGAACTAGCTCTTGTGGACCAGGCTGGCCTCAAACTCACAGAGATCCACCTGCCTCTGCCTCCCGAGTGCTGGGATTAAAGGCGTGGGCCACCACTGGCACACGTTGCTGACAGCATCTAGATTTGTGACACCCTCACCCCACCCCCACCCCCGGAGAAAAGGAGCATGAAGGGCAACCTGCCTATGCAAAGCAGATGGGGAAAAGAGTATTCCTCAAAGCCATTCCAGGCTTACCCTCCCAGCAGGTAACGCCATCCTACTGTGCCAGCTTCACAACCAGGGAACTGAGACTCCAGTAGCAACAGTGGGTACTCAAAGAGCTACAAGTCAGGGACAGGGAAAGGCGCCCCGCCCCCAAGCACGGCCCTTGACTTACCAGGCCATTGCTGACTACATTCACCGAAAAGGCCGACTTCACTTCCTTGATTGTGGAATTGGATTTATAGAGCTCTGTCCCAGAGCAGTTGAGATTTGAACTCCTCAGGTCAGGGACAGAATTGTAGTGCCTCGCAGACATGGGCTTGCAGGGAGCGAGGCTGGTCTCCTTCTTGGAGTCCTTCTGGTGGAGGCTACCAGCAGTTTCTGTTTTCCTTATGCCTCTGATGTTCAGGAACAGACCAGGTGTGCAAGATACTAAAGCCACTGGGTGGTAGCACTGGGAGGGAGGAAACCAGACACACAGTCCGTGGGGACCGCAGTCCTGTCCGCCATTGGACTCATCTGCACCCCAGGGAAGGTGCAAAAGAGGTGAAGAGAAAGGAAACAGGATGCACCAGAGACTTTCTAGTCTGGAACTCTTAGCCCGGGGTTCCGGAACCCTTACAAAAAGCCTGTGGCTGAATTGGGGATCGAGTCGTTAGCAACTTGAAACCAAGATTTTAAAAAGTACAGTGTGTACTTGATGGCAAGGTACTCCACAGCTTTCACCAGATTCCTGAAGAGTCTGTGACCCAACAAAGTTGAAACCCCAAGCCAGCTCTAGTCCTGTCCTTCCAAGCGAGTCTTCAAGACTAAGGAGACAGTCAGGGATGGTGGCACACTCCTGCAATCCCAGCGCTCCACTAGCAGGAGCAGGAGGACCACAAGTTATAGCATGGTCTACAGAGTGAGTTCCAGGCCAGCCAGTGAGAGTGAGACATTTTGAAAAAGCAGAAGGTTAGAGGGAGGGGGGCTGGCACTGTAGTGCTCCGTTAGCAGCCCCGGTTTGGTCTCCAGCGCTTTATTAACCAGGCCTTGTGTAACCCCAGCACTTAGGAGGTGGAGGCAGGAGAAACAGTTCTACATTATCTTGTGCTACAGAACAAGTTTGGGGTCAGCCTGTGCTACACCTTAAACCCCACCTTAAACAGGCAAGCAAACAAACAAACAAACAAAAAACCCACAAAAAACAAAACCCAAGAATGATAAGGAGATGTACTGCAAAGTCATTCATGTCTTTTCACTGAGAACCGGAGGAGGCGGAAGAAATAGAAGACTTAGATCCCAGGACAATGAGGCAGCTCACCAAGGGCTGGGCCACCTTGTGCAGAGAGCGAGCATGCAGGAAGCTCCTTTTCAGGCATCCCCAGGAAGTATTCTGAGGACCATGTCTCCCAGCAGCCCTCCTGAGGAGCCTGCGTGGGGCATTCCCACCCAGGTCGGAGATGAAGGCAGTAAATATACGTGGTTGTGAAGCACACTCCCCACAGGGGCTCAGGGCAGGCCCCAGCACAGCGAGGCTGCGCTTACTTCCAGAGGCAGAAAGGACACACAGACCTGTGAGCATTCTCTACTGTCAGGATGGAGGGATCCTCTAAGAGATGCCAGGTCTGTGTGCCTTCTAGATCCCTTCTTTGGGCAGCCCATCAGTGAGTCTGTGCCCGGAGCAGAGGTCTCCGTGGTACCCTCCCACGGATCGGCCCAAGCTGGGGCAGGGTGCTGGTTAGACACACACCCCCCTCATCTGAGTTTACTTGTTTGGGGGGATGGGTGGCTGTCTTGCACTTCTGCTGCTGTCTCTGTTGCCCGGTTTTCAGGATCCTGTCTCTTGCCTGCTCACCCGCAGACTCGCCCGGCATCTCTGTCTTCTTCTCTTTCTTTAGGAATGATTTCTTTTCCTGTTTCTGCCTCAGCTCCTGGATCAGTTGCCTGTTGATTGAAGAGCAGGTGAGTATCATGGACGGAATGGAGAGGGGCTAAAGAGATGGCTCAGTGGTTAAGAGCACCTGTTGCTCTTCTATAGGACCCTGGTTCAAATCCCAGCACCCATATGGCAGCTCTGTAACTCCAGTTCCAGGGGATTCTGCAAGCACTGAATGCACATACTACACAGACATACATGTACAAAAAACCCACAGACATAAAGTAAAATAAAATAGATGGGATGGAGAAACAGGGTTCCTGAACAAGTGACTGAAGGCCAAGAACGGCGTTATGTAAGAAGGAGCTGTCCTTCCAACCATCCCCAGACTAGGGAACAAAGAACCATCCTTCCAACCATCCCCAGACTAGGGAACAAAGAACCATCCTTCCAACCATCCCCAGACTAGGGAACAAAGAACCATCCTTCCAACCATCCCCAGACTAGGGAACAAAGAACCATCCTTCCAACCATCCCCGGACTAGGGAATAGTACCCTTTCAAGGAAGGTGGCACAGAAAGGGGGGCATTTACTTCCCCCTTCCCTGGAAAGAGGACTTGGGTAGGAGTACTAAGGCCAGGGGCTCCCATGTTGGGCCACTTCATATGCTGGGACTGGACCAAAGGTGGTATACCAGGGCACATCACCTGGTCTCAGGAGTCAGGAGACAGGGCAATCCTTCGGTGTTATCTTGTTCTATGACCTACTCTCTGCTCTGGCATCCCCTCTCATAAATGAGGAGCTTGGTGGGAACTGGACCTAGTCGGATGGTTCCCTTCAAGCTCCTGGATTTCATATAGCCTGAATACTTTACACACTTCTGAGGCAGTAGGGCGGGGCATCTGTCTCAAGGGTGAGTGTCTAAAGCAGGGGCTCATGGACTTAACCACTCACTGCACTGTGGACTCTCCCAGTTCCTGGTCTTTATGAGACCCTGACCGAATGCTCTTCTGACACTGCAAGGTTGGGAACTGAGACACAGAAGTTCTCCCTGCCACCTGGGCCACCCAGCGGAGCGGATCAAGCACAGGTGGTTGCTACAATCCCCAGCCCACCTCGGCCTGAGCGGAAGTCTTCCTACCGGGCATACACCTCTCGGGCTCGGGAAGCAACAGTATTCTGGAAGAGGGAGCTATTGTCCTGGAAGAACTTCTCATACTTCTCCAGATTCAGACCAGGGTAGATGAGCCGGAACCCACCACAGTTTTTCTTTTCGTATTCCTCTGTTTTCTGTAACCGCACTGCCTGGAAACCCTTGACCTCTTCCATCCTGTTGGGAAACAGAATGCAGGGCTGCTGTTGTGTCTTCTTGGAAGGGTCATGTCCAAGCTGGGTGCCATCTAGAGCCTTGCACGTAACAGTGGTTGATCAGGATTTGCCCAAAAAAAAAAAAAAGCAAGAATGTTTGGGAAAGGGGTTCTAGCACTCCTGAAACAGTTGGTATCTCATTGCTCCAGGGAGGTGCTTACCAGGCCTGACAGTTCCACCCAAGTCTCACCCACCTCCCCCTTGGCACAGTCAGACCAGGCAGACTGTTACCGCCTTCCCATTCACGGCCCCCATTGCCCTTCTCTGGAGAACAGCAGCTTGTATTTTGATAAATGTGAGGACTTCTGAGATGGACTTAATGAGCCTTTATGAGCCAGGATGCTCTGAAGCATCCTCACCCCCGCCTAGGAGGAGCTCAGGTAGAGTAGCTTCCTACACTGTAGAGATGTCAAAAACCACTGAGCTTTCCAGCCAAGTAACATGAAGGAGGCCTTCAGTGTGCCAGCTGACACCTTCTTCCTGAGGGCATCAGGGACAGCAGCACAGTACAAGGCCTTCCGGGGTCCCCGGCAGCAGGGACCCTGGACTGTCACCAGCCAGTCGAATCTCCCCCGTGTCAGTTTCCTGATGGGAATCGTGGTGTCCTTGGTTCCTTGGACAGAACCACACAGCGTGACACTCTACCTCCTTTTCACCCAGCACGTAGAGCAGGAATTACATGATAAAGTGGCTGTGAGCAGACACGTGATGTCCTGTCCTAGGCTCTGAGCAGGGGTGGTGCAAACTGAAAAGCAGCCAGGCACCACCTTGCACGGGCTCAGGGCCTTCTGAGGGCAGAATCTCTGCAGGAGGAAGACTGCTAGTTCTGGTGCAAATGCTGCCCCAGGAGAGGCCAAAGAACCAACTCCTGTCAGTACACAACAGGCTCAGCTGACAAAGCTTGCTCTCCAACAAAAACAAGAACTCTTTTGTTTCTTATGCTGGTAATGTCTAACTCCACACATGATACCAGTTTATTTCATATAATTATATGTGTCCATTTTAACCTCCAGTTTCCAGGAACAAAGACACACACAGTCTTAACAGAACTGTTCAAATTGCTAAATTCTCCATCATAAAGTAGCTTTCCATACAGGATTACCATTTGTTAGCAATGATCCACTCTGTTGGGCATGGTGATACACATCTGTAATCCCAGCACTTTTGAAGCTGAGGCAGGAGGATTGCAAATTCTATGGGAGCCTGAGGTACATTTGATGCTACCTCAAAAAACAAAACAAGAACATATGAAGAATGCATCAAAACAATAAACAAACAAAACTCCGAAAGATAAAAACCCAAGGACTGGCTGAAGAGATGGTTTGCTAGCTTGAGGATCCTCAGTCAGAGCCCAGCAGTCTAATAAAAAGCTGGGTGTGGCTGAGCATGCTTGGCTGAGCATACATAAGCATGCACATGCGTGCAACCAGCCTAAAACCCTGATGCGGAAGTGGGTGGAGACAGGAGGATCTCTGGGCTCACTGAACACCAGTCTAGCTCCAGAGTCAGGAAGGAACCCTGTGTCAAAGGAATGAGATAGAGATACACAGAATAAGATACCTGATGGCCTTCTCTGGCCTCTGCATGTGTGCACATACCACACACACACACACACACACACACACACACACACACACGCATACACACATATGCACATGTTAAAGAATACAGCAGAGACCCTGTCTCAAAAATAAAAAAAAAGACCAGCACAACAGTGATTGAGTGTTTGCTGTTTGCCTGACCTTGAGCCCAGTATTCCTTCCTACCAATTCCAAACCATATTCTCTCTCATTCTCTCTCTCTCTCTCTCTCCCAGGACCTTAGGCTTACTATTCAAGTGCTTCCACAATAGGATACAATTAAGGCTCTTTTAAAAAATATGTATTTACTTAGTACATATGTATGCATATATGTATACATGCCACAGAGGGCACACGGAGGTCAAAGGACAACTTGGGGGAGCTGGTTCTCTCCTTCCATCACATGGACTCTAGGGCTGGAATTCAAATTATCCAGCTGACAGCAAGTGCCTTTGCCCACTGAGCCATCTCACTGGCCCAACAGTCTAGAACCTTAACTTCTAACAAACTGTGGTGCCAGGCACTATGGTAAAACTTCATATCATGATGTTATTCAATCCCCCTACTAGCTCATGTAGAGGCAGTCCCACTTCATAGAAAGATCCCCAAAGCTTAAGGAAGTGACAGAATGGCCACATAACTGGTAGACTTTAGTCACAGCTGGGACCAGCACAGCCAGCCCTACTGAGGGCAGGGCAGAAAGAGAAGGCTGCCTGGGGACGGGGCGCTGCTATACCTGATCTCCCGAGACGGGCACTGCTGCAGGAACCGTCCCCGCTGTCTCTCTTCCTCCAAGACTTTCTTCTTGTCACAGCTCCCCAGGTTGATGAGGACCAATGCGTCATAGAGAAGACTGTCTTTCACCTCTTTATCCAGCTTGGAGTCAGTGGAGAAGCTTGGAGAATGGTTGACCTGTGGCGACAAAACAGCATTTGAGGATGAGGCAGACCAGTGTGAAAGCGGAGGTGAGGCCAAGATGCCACCTTCAGGGCCCGCCGCACGGCCCCAGCTGCCAAGGTGACCAGATGCCACCTCCAGGCACCACCAAGGCCCGTCTCACGGCTTCGGCTATCAAGGTGATTGGTTGGAAGCAAGCTGAGAGAGGTCTACACTGGAGCCATTGTGAAGAAAGCAGGGAGAGCAGGAAGTAGAATTTCCTCTAGTGTAAGCAGGTGGGATTTTGTTTGTTTGTTTTTGAAACAGGGCCTCTCTCTATTGCCTTAGCTGGCCTGGAACTCAGGATGTAGGCCAGGCCGACCTGGAACAGAGATGCACCCGCCTCAGCTTCCTGAGGACTGGCATTAAAGGCTGCACTACCGTTATCACCAGCTCTTTATTCATTCCCGTCTCCTCTGGAAGCAGAGTTCCCGCTCGGCAGATCCTCCGCCGCACGAGTGTGTGTCCTCTAACCTGTGTTCTGCACAGCCCGGAATGGGAGGAAGAGGCCTGCAGTGACGGGATTAACCAGGCAGGGCCGAGACAAGAATAAGTGGCTCATGCCTATAAACCGGCTCAGGAGGCTGAGGCAAGAGAATTGTCACAAGTTTGGGGCCAAACTAGGCAATGCATTAAGTTCCAGAATAACCTGTGCTCTGAAATGGCGCCCAATTTCAAATAAACAAGCAAATACAAACAAAAGGTAGGAGAGAAGGAAGGTTGGGAGGAATAAGGAAGGAAAGGAAGGCATGGGGAAGGGAAGAAGAGAGAAGTGAGCCCAGTGGTGGTGGTGCACACCGTAATCCCAGCACTCGGGGGGCAGAGGCAGGCGGATCTCTGAGTTCAAGACCAGCCTGATCTACAGAGCTAGTTCTAGGACAGGCAGGGCTACATAGAGAAACCCTATCTCAAAAAGCAAAAAGAAAAGGAGGGTGAGGAAGAGGAGGGGAGAGGAAAGGAAAAAGAGAAAAGAACAGCAGAGGAAGTTACACATGCTTCAATCCCAGCACTAGGAAGGCAGAGGCAGGTGGATCTCTGAGACCACTCTGGTCTACAAAGTGAGTTCCAGGTCAAACAGGGCTACATGGTGAAGAAAGAAGGAAAGAAGGAGCCGGGCGGTGGTGGCACACGCCTTTAATCCCAGCACTTGGGAGGCAGAGGCAGGTGGATCTTTGTGAGTTCGAGGCCAGCCTGGTCTACAAGAGCTAGTTCCAGGACAGGCTCCAAAGCTACAGAGAAACTCTGTCTCGAAAAACCAAAAAAAAAAAAAAAAAAAAGAAGGAAGGAAAGAAGGAAGCCAAGCAGGCAGGGGGGCTGGAGAGATGGCTCAGTGGTTAAGAGCATGGGCAGCTCTTTCAGAGGACCCAGATTCAATTCCCAGCACCCACATGGCAGCTCATGCTTGTCTGTAACTCCAATTCTAAGGAATTCAGCATCCTCAGACATATATGCAGACAAAACACTAGTGTACATAAATTAAAAATAAATACATTTTTAAAAATGTAAAGAGAGGGAGGGAGAAGGAATAAGAGAGAAATACAGAGGCCTATCCTAAGTTTGGAAGCAGAGTGATTATTTCTAGAAAAGAAGAGACAGCTGAAGAAGGCTAGAAGCCTGGTTCCTGCCCACAAAAAGTCAGTATTGCTCATTTACATTTGTGGATTTCCAGCAGCTTCTGGAGGCTCGCTGCTGCCGCTTGTGCCCCCTTCATGAACCTGAGAGTAAGGGTTTAGTGTAAGGGAGTCAGAGCCCCTGGTATTCCAGCTACAACTCCGCATCCGTGTTCCTCATGCATGTTGAATGGCTGCTCCAGAGGACCAATTTAGTCAGGAAGTGAAGCTGCTCAGAAATCTCTGCCTCTTTTCACTCTCGCATGGGGTTGAATCCCCTAGACCGGTGTCTGGAACTGGGTAGGTCAGGTCCCCGAGAGCCAGGAGGCAAAGCTGAGAAGGAACAGCCTCTTTGTGGGAAACACGGGAAGCAGAGTGGTCCTTGCAGTCACTCTGGGCCCGAGACTGTGGCAGTTGTAAAGCTGGCTGGACCTCAAGAAGGCACAAGGAATTCTCTAATTTCCAGCCGTCTATCCCCCTCTGGTGGCCACTTCTCAAACTAAGCGTCACGCCCCAGGAACAGCAAGCACCATGGAAAGGAGGGGCAGGATTGATTGAAACAATACAGGTGAGCCTGGAAGACAGAGTCTCCAAAGCTGACGTACCCCAGTAATGGGGACAGCTCACACCCCTAACTCCCTTACCTCCAGCAGCCAGGGTTTGAGTTTGCGGTCCAACAAGATGTCAAAGCCCAGGATTTCGAAGCAGGCGCTGTTGAGTGTGTGGCTAGGGAAGCAGGTGTGGTAGTTGTGCTTGATGACAGGGTGAGCCGAGATGAGTGTTTTGATGATGACATCCTCAATGGCCCTCCATATCTGTTCTACATCATAGCCATGGGTCTCCATGTACAAGTTGAAGGTGGAGAGTTTCCTGAGAAGGAAGTACAGGGCATCAGGCAGGAGAGTCACTCCTGGGCAGCGACACCATGCACAACACAGTGAAAACCAGGAACTTCTGGAGATGAAGGCTCCAGGTGCTGAAGACTACCCAGAATCCAGAGCTATACTGAGGCTGGATCCAAATGGGAGGGTCCTGGAGGAATCACAGCACCAGACTCCTCGGGCCTCCAGAACCTCAGGGCAGGCACAGATACACAGCCTGGGAACATTCTAAAAAAAAATGGGCTGGAGAGATGGCTCAGTGGTTAAGAGCAGTGCCTGCTCTTCCAAAGGTCCTGAGTTCAATTCCCAGCAACCACATGGTGGCTCACAACCATCTGTAATGAGGTCTGGTGCCCTCTTCTGGCCTGGAGATATACACACAGACAAATATTGTATACTAAATAAATAAATATTTTTAAAAAAAAGCAGCTATGGGCTGGAAAGAGGGCTGGGTATTGGATGGAGAGCTACAAGAACAAACACACACACACACTCCTCACATTACTGTTTTGCTTCTGCTTTGGCAGCATTAAGTTCTCAGACCTTTGGAAACATGGGATGGCTAGGTGGTGGTTATGGTGGTGCAGGCCTTTAATCCTAGCACTTGGGAGGCAGAGGCAGGCAGATCTCTGAGTTCAAGGCCAGCCTGGTCTACTAAGCAAGTTCCAGGACAGCTAGGGTTATGCAGAGAAACCCTGTCTCAAAAGGAAGAAAGAAAGAAACACGTGGGGGCCTTTGAAGTACACTGACACCTTGGTCACACTTCCATCCTCTGAGGAGATTCTGGGATCACTAAAAACAAAATCCTGCTTTAGGACTGCCTACAGACAAGAGCAGCCCAAAGGCATTTCCATACCTAGAGTCACTACCAGTCCCAGGCAAACTGTACTGTCCCCAATTTAAACACAAACTCCCACGTTCCTGGAAACCTCCAATCTCTGGTAGCCTGTGGTGCCTGGTCACCCAGCCATAGAGAGAGGCAGCTGCCAAGGCTCACAGACAGAGTTTGGTCTCAGCATCCACACGGTGGGAGGAGAGAGCTGATTCCTATAGACTATCCTCTGTCCTCACAGGTACACTGTGGCACCAGGCCCAGCTAAAAGTTTTGGGTTTTGGTGTTGGTTTTTTAAACGACACAGGGTTTCTCTGTGTAACAGCTCTGGCTGTCCTGGAACTCACTTTGTAGACCAGGCTGGCCTAGAACTCAGATTCATTTGCCTCTGCCTCCTGAGGGATGGAATTAAGGGTGTGCACCACCATTGCCTGGCAAAAAAATTATTTAAAAGAAAAATCATTTCACTGGACTGCAGTGAGGGCCAGAAAGGAAGGAGCAGCCCTGCCAGCCAAGGAGCTTATGTTAAAGGACCGTGCAAGTGAAGGTCTGTGCAACTGCCACTTCTGTCCTAGGAAACCCGAGGGCCACAAGTCCACACGTGTGAAATGCCCAGATGTGTTTATGTAAGGATAAGCAAAAGCTCTCAACACAAAGGCCGTTTCTCGGCCCCCCCTCCTTCGTCAGTAGAAGCACTGTACATAAATGCAGTTTCTATATTGTTGGAAAAGTCAAGCCTTTCTAGTAGGAAAAAAAAACATTTAATTTGCCTAGTTGGCAAATAAAATTCCTGGAATAGACTACACAGTTCCCTGGCTTCTTATAACACGTATTACAAAGCACAACATACTCTTTTCTTGATGACTCAGGGCCCATCACCATGAATATACTCTGCCTGGCAATTTCTTAATGCCCAGCAGTGACTCAATTCACTTTAACATCAGGTCTGTGCCAGGCATGCCAAAAGATGACAATATCTGGTGTGTGGCCTGAGTCCCTCCGTGCTCACAATTTTTTTCTTTTTCTCTCCAACTGACTGGAGTCCTGCTCCCACTGACCTAGAACCCCATGGAGAAGGTGGGGGGAAGGCTGGGAGTGCACTTTGTGTCAGTTGCTAACTTTGAGGAGGCAAGAGAGCATGGGGGAGGAGGCCTTTCAAAAAGAGAAAGAGAGAGGAGGAAGAAGAAGAGGAGGGAGGGAGAGGAAAAAGAGAAAGGAAGGGGGGAGTAAGGGGCGATAAGAGAAGTGCATTGAAGAGCAGGATGCATTATGGGCTGAATATGTCCCTCCAAGTTCAAGCATTAGAAACGGGGCCTCCAATGCCGTACTGTTGGGAGACCTGACCTTTGGAAGGTCTCTGCCCTCTTAAGTGGATTAATCCATGCATGGCTGAAAGGGTTATGGGTGTGGCTCTATTATAAAATCAGGCTCTCTGGCACTTGCTGAGCTGAGGAGAGATGGGCTGAGCCAGAAGAGGCCAGGGTGGAAGCCCTGGGGGCAGATGACTGCTCCAATGGAGAGCTGACCCAGGCAAGAGTAGAGTTCAGAGGGGGAGCGAGGACAAGCTGGGTGGTATGTGAGGCTCCATGCTAGAACACTTGTGTAGCATGTGAGAGGCCCTGGGTTAAATTCAGTACTGCCAGAGGGGAATAAAAATATCACCACAAGTGTGGTCTGGCTGTGTCCATCTCCATCAGAGCCTGAGGCTCTCTCTCTCTCTCTGTGTGTGTGTGTGTGTGTGTGTGTGTGTGTGTGTGTGTATCTCTAGCTCCAGGGTCTTACTATATAGCCCATATAAGCTAGCCTGAAACTTATAATCCTCCTACCTCAGTCTAGAGAGACCCTGAGTGCTAGGACCCAGCACCACCGTATGTCAACCACACCACAACGCCTGGAAATAACACCATAAAAGACGGCAAATAAAGTCTCTTAGACGACAGAAAATTAGTAGTGCCAGGAATCTAGGCTGCAGCACAGGTCATTTGAGTCTCACAGGGACACCATGAGGAGGGCAGGACAGGGCAGGTTATCGCATTGGTTGTACCTTAAAACCCAGGGATGGAGACTCAGAGACAAAGAAACTTGTCTAGGCTAACTCTGCAGATAAAGATCAAAGTGGGGGTGACTGGCAGGCCTGCCCGACCAGGGATGCTGAACAGACACCAGTGCAGGAGGCTCCATGGCATCCGCACTGGGTGGGAAGAAGAAGTGTCAGAGTTTTAGACATGGCACTGGCATCCTCTAAAAGAGGGTGTGGCTGAAGTTGCACATGATAATGCACACCTGCAATCTCAGCCCTTGAGGCAGGAGGATTGGGAATTTGAGGCTACTCTGGGCTTCAGAGTGCATTCTAACCAGCCTTAGTTACGTATCAAGGCTTGTCTCAAAAATACTAGGGGACCCAGCGGTGGTGGCGGCGGCGCACGCCTTTAATCCCAGCACTCGGGAGGCAGAGGCAGGGGGATCTCTGTGAGTTTGAGGCCAGCCTGGTCTAAAAGAGCTAGTTCCAGGACAGGCTCCAAAGCTGCACAGAGAAACCCTGTCTCAAAAAACAAACAAACAAACAAAACCACTTGGGGAAGTGAAGGCAAGATGATCAGGAGGTAAAAGTCATCATCTTCAACCACAAGCAAATTTGAGGCCAGCTCTGGTTCAACACACACACACACATATTCTCCTCCCAAGAAGGCTCTACTAGTCATAGTCCATGTACTAAGATGCCCTATGCCTCCCTGCCCCATGAGGTTGGCACAGTGAATAGAGCTGCTCAACTCAATTGTAGCACTCAGAGCTGTGTGGTGTGACCTTGGGCAGCTTAACCTCTCTGAGACTCAGTTTCCTCATCTGTGAATTGGAGACATGGACCTAACACCCCTCTACCCAAGTTCCTGAGTGCTCTGGTGTCACCCTGGCCAGCGTGGTGGTGAAAACCCAACAACAAACACATAGGCACCGGCACCGGCACCCTGATGCGCCCTTGGCCTCCCCATCTCCGCCCAGCCAAGCTCATACAACTTGGTCGACCTTTCTCTCAAACGCAAGCTGATGGGGGGAATAACACGAGTAGATAAGCTGCTTATGGGGGGAAGAAACCCGAACCTTCAGGAATCCCTTAACTTCCCCAATCTGAAGGCTGGCTAGCCACAGGTCAGGTGACTCCAGGGCATCATGACACATCAGTTGAGAATCTGTAATGGACCAACACCCCAGGGAACTACAGACTGAGGGATCATAGCTGCCAAGTCCCTTCTCACTTGGCAGCCTAGCAATCCATAAAGGCTGTTGATCTGGAAACGTCGAGAGGGTAACCGTAACAAGGTATGTTTCGGTGTGTGTACGTGTTCTGCTGGGGAAACCGTTCGGTTTATCTCCCTCCTCCCAGCCTCCCAGGGTTTACAGCGTGGCCTCCTTTTAATGATTAACAGCCCAGAGCTCTGACATGAAATGAACTGTCTGTTCTGGACTGAGAGGCAAAGCCGGCTTTGCCAGATCGTGTGACCCAAGGCGGAAATCCTGGCAGGGACTGAGTGGGTTCGGGAAGAACCCTGGAAAGACTGTGAACTGTCCATCCCTCCTACCTCTTGCTGCCAGAATAAGCGTCTTGAACGAAGTTGGAACTGTGCTTGTTAATGGAATAGTTCGTCAGGTGCATGCAAATCTCATCCTGGGGAAAGAGACACAAGACTTGGGGTCAGGCTGAAGCACAGGTCTCCTGTGTCCTCTCCATGCACTGTCCCCCACCCCACCCCACCCTACTCCCATCGTCCCTGAAGCCTAAAGGGATGGGGGAAGGGAATTTATAGGCATATGTAAAGGGGCATACAGGAGGTAAAAAGGGATATCCCATAGCCTGGAGTATAAGAGATGCCAACTCTTTCTGAGACTGAGGGAGAGGAAGATTGGAAGCCACCCATGGCCTTCTCTCCTTGAGCACCTCTGGTGTTGGTGTCAGGAAGGCCTGGCCACGCGTCCCACTTTCTAGCTGAGGGACCCCAGACAAGACCCCTATACCCTGCAGGTTTGAATCTCATCTGTAAAACGGGGATAATAACCCCTATCTTGGTGGGCTCTTGGGAGGACTAAGTGAGAAACCGGTGGAACTTGGAACACAATAAGTGTTCATCAGGTGTCTGCCAGCTCCGTGGTACCTGAGGATGCCCTCGTGCCAAGGGAAAAGGGAAGGCAGCATGTCCCCTCAGCTCACCAGGTTGTCTGTGCTGGGGTGGGAGTAAGAGGTGGTGGCAAAGCGAGCCAGTCCTTCATTGTACACAAAAACCCTGAGAGGGTCACAGGAGGTCACCAGCACGTAAACCCGCAAATCAAACTTGAACCCGTCGATGATAAAGGGCTGGGTGGAGAGGAGAGAAGTCACGCAAGCATCTGGAGGTGACAGTCACAGATAAAGGCGTCTAGCTCCAGCATTGCCTAGTGGTGTAAAGTGTGGGCATGCCCAGTGTGGGGAGCAGGATAAAGAGGTTTGGTCTCTCTGGGTCCTGACATTGGGGAGGTCACCAAACCACACTGCGCCTTGAGTTCCTGAGCTACGGAACGCTGCAAGCAGCCCCCTGAGCAACTGAACAAAGCAGTTCAGAAATCCTTCCAAGAAAGGATGCATGGTTTCCAGGGCAACATCACAGGTGCCTTCTCCAAGAGTTCTTCTCTCAAGGGGCTCCAAGGCATTTTGTCTTGGGGAGGCCAGCACTTCCTCCTCTCACCCACACTTCTAGAAGGACCCCTGTCTGCAGTGGGCTATATCACTGTGGTCCATGACTCCCTCTGCCCCAGGCAGGAGGAAAAGCTGGTGACTATGAACTCCCCTCTCTCAAGTGAAATGGGGACCCCCGCACACCAAGCTTTCATCCACTTGACGGGGAGGTCAGCCTGGGGAGGCTACATCAGTGGTGGGCACTGCCAGGGTGAGCGAGGGACATCGTGACCCCAGAAGGCACAAGGCAGACTCAGTTTCATCTCCGCCTCTGCTTTCCACTGCTTTCTGTCCCACAGAGCCTGAAGCTGCTGAGGGCAATAAATCCATAAAGGAAGTACCTTTGAAATATAAAGCTGACAGATCATATCCTCCCCGGGCTTGATCTCTTTCACCGTCCGGGTGATGAATATGCCTCTCCCTTGGCAGCCCGAGTCTGGTTTGCAAATGTATGTCTTATTTTTTCTTGACCTGCTGTAAGTCTGCAAATCTCCCCAGCTGTCATACCAGGGAGGAGACAAGACACACCGTTAGCTCGGGAGCAGTGCGAAGGAAAACTATTTATCTTCATTCCTTTTATGTGTATGGGTGTTTTGTCTGCATGTCTGTCTGGGCACCGTGTCTGTGTGCCCGGTGCCTGAGGGGGCCAGAAGAGTGTGTTAGGTCCCCTGGGACTGGAGTCCCAGGCAACTATGAGGCACCATATCTGTGGATGCTGGGAATTGAACCTTGGTCCTCTGGAAGACCAGTAAGTGCTCTTAACTGCTGAGCCATTTCTCCAGCCCCAGGAGACTCTTTATGAAAACAGAAGAGAGAAGCTACGGATGGGACAAAGCCCTGGTGTTGACAGACAGACACTCAGTAGTCCAGCAGTGGGAGACACCGAGCTTTAAGGAAAAATGGCACTGGATTCGAACCCAGCCTACACTACATCCCAGCTGTATAACCCTTTACTGGTTTCATTTCTTCATCTCCATCATCTCCACCTTGTGAATAATGAGACCTGTCTCATGTGTTCCTTAGTTACATGACAGAAATTGGCCTGGGTGATGTGAGGTGCTCCAGGTAGCTTGACTTGGGCTTACACATAGGAGATTTGGAGTTTTGCACCTGGCTTACAAAAGTGTGACTTGGACAAACATCTCTTCCTCTTGTCTGGACTTCAATGTCTCGCTGTGATGCCTCCACTTAAGCCAGGAGGACAGGAAGGCAAACCACACCCTTGAATGTACTCTGAAGAAAGTATGCTTAAGGCTGGAGATGTAGGTCAGCGGATAGAGTGCTTACCTAGCATGCATGAAGCTCTGGGTTCAGTCTCCACAACCATACAGACTGGGTAAAATAGCTCACATCTGTGATCCCAGCACTCAAGTGGTGGAGGCAAAAGATTAGCAAGCAGCTCAAGAACCTCCTTATTTACTTACATAGCAAATTCAAAGCCAGCCTGGGTTACATGATGCCATGTCTAAAAAAAAAAGTGTACTCAGAAGAAAGAAAGAAACTAAATTAAAAGTGACATGGTCAGCCAGGTTGTGATGGTGCTCACCTTTAATCCTAGCACATGGGAGGCAGAGGCAGGTGGATCTTTCTGAGTTTGAGGCCAACCTGGTCTACAGACCAAGTTCCAGGACAGCCAGGAATATACAAAGAAAACCTGTCTCAAAACAAAACAAAACAAAAAACAAAGTGTGTGAGGGGGCAGCGCTGGAGAGATGACTCAGCAGTTAAGAGCACTGGCTGTTCTTCCAGAGGTCCTGAGTTCAATTCCCAGCAACTACATGGTGGCTCACAACCATCTATAAACAGATCTGGTGCCTTCTTCTGGTGTGCAGGCATACATGCAGGCAGAACAGAAAGAAAGGAAGGAAGAGGGAGGAAGAAAGGAGAGAGAGAGAGAGAGAGCAATATTGTGATATGGGGGCTGGAGAGAGATGACTCAGTGGTTAAGAGCACTGACTGTTCTTCCATGGGTCCCAGGTTCAATTTCCAGCGCCCACATGGCAGCTCACAACTGTCTGTAACTCCAAGATCTGACACCCTCACACAGACATACACACAGGCAAAACACCAATGTATATAAAATGAAAATAATGGTTTTTTTTAAAGTGATATGGTGGTATGTACCTGTACTTCAAACATTTAGGAGGTGAAACAGGCAGACTGAGAGTTTGGTCTAGCCTTGGCTATATACTGAGGTCTTTTCTCAAAAAATAAAGGTGGGCTGGGTGCATGCCTTTCTTCCCAGCACTTAGGAGACAGAGGCAGGCAGATCTCTGAGTTCAAGGCCAGCCTGGTCTACAGACTGAGTTCCAGGACAACAGTGGGACTGTTACATAGAGAAATCCTGTCTCGAAAAACCAAAAGAAATAAAAAAATAAAATAAAATAAAATAAATCAAATAAATAAAGGTAGACAAAAAGGAAAGAAACCGAATTAATGGATTACGTGGGTCTCAGTCTTTCTATGCACATGTTTTGTGCTTTATCTCAAAGGAATCATTTGTCCATTGAGGAAGTCAGCGAACTACAGTGTCCACAACTGTGAAATCTGGAGGCTCCTGCTGTCTGAATGGTAAACACACTTCCTTTGAAGCTGATGCTGAGCGCAGAGACTGTTCAGACATGTTATAAAGAGTCTTCAGGCGCCAGGGCTCTGAGCTTAGGGAAGACTGGTGGCTAGGAGAGGATGGGATCCTGTGCTCTGTGAATGCAATTCTTTCTTTTCTTTTTTTTTTTTTTGGTTTTTCAAGACAGGGTTTCTCTGTGGCTTTGGAGCCTGTCTTGGAACTAGCTCTGTAGATCAGGCTGGGCTCGAACTCACTGCTTCCCGAGTGCTGGGATTAAAGGCATGCGCCACCACCGCCCGGCAAATGCAATTCTTTTTAAAACATCTTTTTTTTTTATTTATTTATTATGTATACAATCTTCAGACTGCATGTATGCCTGCCTGCCAGAAGAGGGCGCCAGGTCTCATAGATGGTTGTGAGCCACCATGTGGTTGCTGGGAATTGAACTCAGGACCTCTGGAGGAGCAGCCAGTGCTTTTAACCTCTGAGCCATCTCTCCAGCCCTAAAACATCTTCTTAGATTTTTAAAATTTTATGTGTGAGTTTTGCCTAGAAGTATGTATATGCACCATGTGGATACTGGGGCCAAAACCTGGGTCCTCTGCAAGAGCAACAAGTGCTCTTAGTTGCTAACTCAACTCTCCAGTCCGTTTGAATGTAATTCCGAAGGTGACATTTCTTCACCGCCACCACCCTTTCACAAGACCTCATTTTTTTTTTTGCTACTTAGGGAAGGATCTAGAGCAGGGTTCTCAACCTGTGGGTTGCAACCCCTTTGGGGGTTGAATGACCCTTTCACAGGGGTTACCTAAGACCAGAGGAAAACACAGAGATTTACAATCTGATTCATAACCGTAGCAACAAAAACAAGTTTATGGTTGGGGGGGGGGGTCACCACAACATGAGAAATTGTATTAAAGGGTCGCAGCATTAGGAAGGTTGAGAACCACTGGTGTAGAGAATTGCACATTCTGGGAGTGGATGTCTACTTAGGAGGGAAGGGCTGGTGGCTGTTCACGCCATCAAATGGGGCAGCCTTATTTGCTCCTGCTCTAGGACCCAACCACAACCCCACTATCTCCTTAGAAATTCAGGAACTGCACAAGGAAGTGGTTGGAATAAGTTCACATCCAACAGCTTTCAAGGTCAGAACAAACTTCCATCCTGACTGTGGGTCCAACCTCCAGGGCACTCAGCCCCTAATAGTCATTTCATTTTATAGGCAGAGCCTGGGTTTTCTCAACCTTGGCCACACCCTTTACCTCTTTCTCTCCGAACAGTAGGAAAAAATATAGAAGGTCATATGGGAAGGGAGAGCAGCCAGGAATCAGGGCGAAAGTGAAAAAAGAACAATGGGACGTGGAGAAGTAGCAAGTAGTGGGGACTTACTCAGCAGGAAGACACCAGGTCCTAGGGAAGAAATGGAAGTCCTTAGGAAATAGCTTTAGCATACGACTCATATTTCGGGCCAGCAAGTCCTTGCGACAGATCTCACTCATGCCAGGAAAATGATTGATTTTCTGCAAAGGAAACCGGAATTCATGAGCAGTTCTGGCAGCGTGGAAGCGGGGCTGCAGGAGGGCTGTGATCAAAATGGGGTCAGCTTTGGCTAGATGCCACCCATCCAGGGAGGAACGCACCTGGTAACTCTTCATTTCCATCACGCGCTCCAGCGACACTGAGTAGTCCGTCCAGTAGAGAGTCCAGTCATCATTGTCACTGGCCTCTCGAAGGCCATACTGCTGGGCAGCCCTGCGCACTGTGAAGGTGTTAAAGAAAGTAAGGTCTGCGGGTCACAGAAGCAGGAATGAGCTCCATGTGGGGATTGTCTCGTTTCCATGCGCTCCCACACCGAGTATTGCAACAAGAGAGCTGGCTCCTTGGGACCGGAAGCCATCTTGCCTCATGGGCAGGGCCATGAAAGAGTGCAGAGAATGGAAATGTCCTGGGCTCTATGGGATGGATGTCAGGCCGAACTTGGCTTCCCTTTCCCAGGAAGCAGGCCTCTGGCTTGCATCCAAACACTAAACCCTGAATGTGAAGCAATCCTTAACCATAATCTAGAGCCAGGCTTAATCAGTGAGATAAATTGGTGGGGAGAAAGCACAATGAGTCTCAGGCTAACCTGAGCTACTTAGTGAAATCTTGCCACAAATACATACATGCATAAATTAAGACTATAGGTGGTGCACGCCACTGCGGCCCAAACCTGTGACTTTTAGAATGAGATTTCCTCGTCTGTGGCACCAGGAGAACCAAGGATTTGAGGCCCTGTTTTTCACCCTCGGGCACACACAGGAGTGACCCATTCCCACCCTTAGGTCCCCATCCTAGATCCCTTGAACACAGATGCTCACCACTGTCATACCGGCAGTTGGATAGATTGATCACCAATCATCTGGAAAAGAGAAAAAGGCAAACAGCAAGACAGGGACAGATCCCCTGACCAGAACACAGGGCTGGGACCAGACACACACATCCCAGCCGCCGCACCAAGCCTGTAAGGCCTGCCCATCCCATCACTAAGAATGGGGGTGCAAAGCCATGCAGGGTGGCAAGAACCATGGACTTGTAGTTCTGTTATTACTTATCTATTCTGTTATTATTTGTATATACTTATACATTCTGTTACTTTCTATAAATTACAATTAGGGTTAATTTTGCTTTCGGCTTCATGTTAGCATCATTGCCCCACCCCCTTTTTAATTTTGTCAGCAATGGAATTTGAACCCAGGCCCTCCCACCCAAAAGGTAAACAGTCTTTAACTCTAAGCTATATTCCCGGGCCCCTATGCTTTTACACCATCAGCCCAACAGGGACAGGGATTTTAAAAATCACACATTTTGGCTAAAATATTGTCTCCTTCTTCTCTCCCCACTAAGAGAAGCTACAAGCTTTCGGCAAGGCACAACTGAGTATGAACCCAGAACCAGAACGCACAAGCTGCAGATGGGGCTGGAAGTCACCGTGGTCCTGTTACACTGGAAGTATGTCAAATTCCCAGGACTTGCGCGTGCGCTTACACTCCTTCAGCAAGGAGCTCCCTCCCCACCCAGTCTTTAAAAAGCACTTACACACAAATAGTGCAAACACTAGAACAAGGTGTGACTCCAGGTTATACACGCTATTATGAGATTCCATAAAACAGAACACTAAGTGTGGCTTCTTTTATGTCAACTGAAGGCAGTGTGATCTTGACAAGCCAAGCCCGTGGGGTCTCCTTCTCCTCTCAGCCGCCAAGGCCCTCTTCCCTCCGGTCCTTCCTGTTCTTATCATCACTGATCCCATCCCCATCTCCCCTTCCCCCCCCCTCCCCCGCCTCCTGGTTTTCCGATACTAACCTTTTTCTCTTCCTCTTCTTCTTGCCATGCTGCTGGGCATTCTGAAGCCTCTTTTGTGTGTTCTCTCTCACAAAAGCCAGGGTGACAAGTTCTTTCAGCTCTTCTAGATCTTCTATAGAACTACTACTTTCCTCCCTCTCTTCGCCCCCTTCCTCACTTTCCGAAGTCAGGCACTGTGGCATCTTCCTAGCCCTGGAGGAGGCTCTGGGGAAACACCAGCCCTCCCTGGAGAGAGGGCAGAGCGAGGACAGAAGTTGCTTGGTTTCACCTGCAGGGGGCCCTCCTCCCTTGCTCATCTGGGCGGTGAACCAGGGTTCCCAAACAACAGGACAGTAGTTTATAAAAAAATGCAGCCCTCTCCAGCTAAGCTCTTGGTGCACGCTAATTCCACCTTTGCCAAGGGCTCTGACCTTGGGGACTCACTTAGCCAACCGGGGCCTTAGTTTTGGGCAACTGGGGTTTTCGGAGAGAGGCTGAGCTGCTCTGCACGGTACCACCTGGTAAACAATCTTATTATTAAAGCGTGTGTCTGGAGACAGCCTCAGAACTAAGCCTCAAGTTTTCCTAGCTAAGGGTATTGAGTCCCAAGGGTGCACTGGAGGCGGGCTGGGTCTGTTAACCGTTGCCAGGCTACGTTCAGTCTTCCACACAGCAAGATGCAGGCATGAATTAGGGCACACAGGTGGTTGTAAATCCATGGATGTGGGTACGGAGCTGGAATGGAACTCAGGGCTCCTGGAAAACTAGTACCTGCTCTGAACTGCTGAGACATCTCTCCAGCCCCCGAATATATATTAAAATATATCCAGTGTTCAGCCTTCACAGCTCTTTAAGAACGCACTTAATCCACCCTCTACCTAAGCCAGGTCTTTGGGCCCCATTCAGATCACACCCTCATAGGTAAGGCTCCCACTTCCTCTCTTCCTCCCCCCACCACCCTGACCACCCCAGCCTCTCTCCTTTGATGGCCACAGGCCTTTTGCTCCTTGCTACCTGTTCTATTCACATACTTGCTACCCATTCTACTCTTTGGATTAAAAAGGAAAAAAAGATTATTATCATTCAGACTATTATTGCAATCATGTTAAAGAAGACCTTAAAAATGAGAGGGCAGCTGGGTGATGGCGGCACAACGTCCTTAATCCCAGCACTCGGGAGGCAGAGGTAGGCAGATCTCTGTGAGTTCGAGGCCAGCCTGGTCTACGGAGTAAGTTTCAGGACAGTCAGGGCTAGACAGAGAAACCTTGTCTTAGAAAACAAACAAACAAAAACAACCAACAAAAAAAGGAGGGTAGACACCACCTGTGGCTTGCCTACTCTAACAAAGCAACTTTGCCTTGGCTATGAATTCTCTTTAATTCTTAAATTCTAATTGTAATTATTCTGACATTATATTAACTATTTTTATGGCTTCTTTCTGCCCATTTAATGTCACACCATAAAGGCAAAGGCCCATTTATGTTGGCAAAATTTGCATGTCCCTAGACATGAGTTTGGATTCAAACTCAGGGAGGTAGTTGCTTCCAATTTTGATGTTATCTAAACGTCCTAAAACACATTGTCAAGCTGGGGATGATGGCTAGGGTCTGGATACTACAGAATCTGAGGCAGGAGGATCCCTGAGCCCCATCTCCTAAAGAAGAAAAACAAAAAACACATTTTCATGTACAGAGGGTCTTTTACTTCTTTGGGGATCATTTTGTCTCTTGTTTGTCTGTTTGAGACAGAATCTCACTATGTAGCCCAGGCTGGCCTGCAACTCACAGCAATTCTCCTTTCTCATTCCCTCCAAAGGCTGGAGTTACAGGTGTGTACCCCCACACCCAGCTTTTGAAGTTGATTCTTGAGCCTGCAATTCCTAGCACTTGGCAGGTGGCTGCAAGAGGGTCAGGAGTTCAAGATCACCCTCAGTGAAGTTAGTAGAGGCCAGCCTGGACAATGAGACTCTGTCTTCAAAACAAAAGGCAATATTCAGGGATTAATTGGCTCAGAAGGTTACTTAGCTCCTGGTTTTGTGTGTGTGTGTGTGTGTGTGTGTTCACCATGTTACATCCCGAGGGAATTTTAACAATTTCAGCTAACTATGTTCAGCAATAGGCAATTATAGCAGTCTCACCAGGGCCACTGGATCTCCAAGGAATCATCTCCCTTTTCCATCCAAACTCGCTAATTCTAGACAACACCTGTAAGCCCACAACTATGTCTTTGACACCACAGCACCCTTTCACTTTGCCTGAACCTAACCTGGTGGTGACAGGTAAAGCTCTAACTATGAAGGCTGCCTATGAATAATTTCACAATAACCCACCATGTGACATATTGCCGTGGCTTTGCCAAGGATTTTCAAATACATCTTCTAGCCGGGCGATGGTGGTGCACGCCTTTAATCCCAGCACTTGGGAGGCAGAGGCAGGCAGATCTCTGTGAGTTCGAGGCCAGCCTGGTCTACAAGAGCTAGTTCCAGGACAGGCTCTAAAACTACAGTAAAACCCTGTCTCAAAAAACAAACAAACAAAAAAATCAAATACATCTTCAGAGTAAACGCTCACCACCATCCCTGGGAAGGAGGACACAACTGGCCACGCGTGTGCTTATTTCTTCACTCTTGGAAAACATGGTTGACCTCAGGACAAACGACAGAGAAAACCTCTGCTGGTCATATGAGTCAATGTCCCCAGTGAACTTGGCAACGTTCAGGAGAACAGGGGAACATCAAGTCTTGGCCTTGGGCTGTTCCCTTCCTCACAGGTAAACGACCAGTTCCACTCCCCAGGCCTTCAACAATGCGCCTCTTTACCAAGCCCTTGTACAGGAGTGGCTCGTTTACCTAAAGGTTAATGTTAACTTGGGGAAAAACTGACCCCAAATTTGAACTCTGGAATTGTGGGTTGTTGTTGCCTTTTTTAGGACCTTGCCCCAAGTGGTAAGAGGTACATTACGTCTGCCTCAAAGAACATAACATGAGGGTGTTAAAAAAAAAAAAAAGCAGTTGTGGGACTGAAAATCATGAATTCTCAACTAGAGTGGCTTAAGTGACGGGGCCCTGTTACAAACACACACAGTCAGACTCCGTTTGCTCTTGTGTGGCAGAGCCCCAGCACACAGAACAGGAGACCAAACCCATGCACTTTTAGAGGGATGGGTCATCATGGCCTTCCTGCCTCCATCCGGCCTGTCCTGTACTCTAAGCTACATATAAGAACCACCTGGGTGGAACTTGAGACAGGTGCAAAATGGCAAACAACAGTCCTTGCTACATATAAATGCCTTTTCTTTCTTCATGTAAACTAGCTTGGTCCCTTTCTTCAGATTTATTTATTTACATATTTATATATTACGTATGCAGTGTTCTGTGTGCACACCAGAAGAGGGCGCCAGATCTCATTACAGATGGCTGTGAGCCACCATGTGGTGGCTGGGAATTGAACTCAGGACCTCAGGAAGAGCAGCCAGTGCTCTTAACCTCTGAGCCATCTCTACAGCCCTCATTTATTTTCATTTTATGTGTGTGGGTGTTTTGCTTGCATCTGTTTGGGCAGCGCATCTGTGCAGTGCCTGTGAAGGCCAGAGGAGGGCAGCAGATTCTCTGGAACTGAAGTTACAAATAACTGCTAGCTGCCACACCGATGCTGGGAACCAAACTCGGATCTAGTACGCCCGGCCCGCGGTGGTTGTTGTTTCTTGGCTCAGATTCCCAAGAGTTAGGATTACAGGCGTGAGCCACCATGCCCGCTTCCCTTGCTGTCTCTCCCCTTAGACTCTGCAACCTGTTTCATGTCCAAGACTGAATCCTTCTGCCTTCTTTCCAAATACTTCTAAAAGAACATCTTTTGTGGACTTGCACCCCAAATCTAGCCTGCAGAAGCATCCCCCTGACTCATAGGAGAGTTTGGCTATTGCTACAGTTGCTCAGTAGGAGTACTTTCCAAGAATTAGGAAATGCACATTTTTTATCCTATTATGCTATGTGAGAAAATGCACATTTTTATTAAAAACACAGGTTCCTATTTCTCTTGTCAAAGTAGGTCTATATTCCTTCATGCCAACCATCACTCAACAGCAGCTGAGTGACTCTCTCCTTAATATTTCTTTCACATTTTTGTAGTGTCTATGACACCGAAACCACGTGGCAAGTAGCTCTGTTTATAGCAGCACTCAAAGAATTGACTTTTTTGGTCTGAGCATATGTGGTGTGTGTGTGTGTGTGTGTGCACATTTATGCAGGTGTATCTGCCCATGCATGCATGTGTAGGGGTCAGAGGTCAATGTCTTCCATTGCTCACCACTTCATTTTTTGAGGCAGGATTTCTCACTGAAGCTGCAGCTTGCCATTTTGGTTCAACTGGCTGGCCAGTGAGACCAAGATCTGCCTGTGGCTGCCTCGCCCGTGCTGGATCACAGAGGCACTGGGGACTCATGGTCACCCGGCCTCCAAGTGCTGGGATTACAAGCTTGCACTACCACACTTAGTTTCAACCCCCACCCCCTATTAGCTTTTTTTATGTGCATGTACAGGTGTGTGTGTGTGCTCACTCATGAGTGTGTGTGTGTGTGTGTGTGCACATGCCATGGCACACTGTGGAGGTCAAAGAACAACCTATTGAAAACAGTTCTTTCCTTCAACCTTATGGATCTCAGGGATTAAACTTGGGTCACGAGGTCCTTTTGCCTTCCAAGCCACCACCCAACCCACTCCTCTCCTTCTTGACCATGGGTGAGTATATCCGTTTTCTCATAAGGCCTGGAACTCTATGTAGCAGTAGGTGGGCTTCAATTCAAAGCCCCTGCCTCATTCTCCTGAGTGCTGGGACCATAAACTGAGCCACCATGCCTGACCTGATTTTCTCACTGTTACTATAGACCTGACCACATCACAAATGAATTTACTAGTTTTGTTCCTGCAGTTACTAGCCTGTCAGCAGGGGGTCGGTTTGCTTTGTTTCCTTTTGTAGGACTGGGGATTGAGCCCAGATCTCACACAGGATGATGGGTAAGCACTCTGCTCCTGAACCCTACTTTTTTTTCAGGCAGCTCTGACTTAGAATAAAAGCTGCTTCACCCAGGGCTGAATAAAAAAAAAATCATTCATCTTTGTTATACAGGGATTGAACCAGGGTTCTTAAAAAACTAGGTACACGGTCTACCATTAATCCATACCCCATTAACCTCCCCAATCATTTTAATTTTCTGATATGAGAAAAATAAATTAGAATTGACCCAGCTAAACCCAGGCTGGACTCAAGCTTGCTAAGCAACCAAAAATGACCTTTAACTTTTTCTTTTTTTCAAGACACGGTTTCTCTGTGTAGTCCTGACTGTCCTGGAACTCGCTCTGTAGACCAGGCTGGCCTCGAGCTCACAGAGATCCGCCTGCCTCTGCCTTCTGAGTGCTGGGATTAAGGCGTGAGCCACCACACCCAGCTTATGGAATGCTGAGGATCAAACCCAAGAATGGTTTCAAAAAAACACTTCCTAAGATCGGGAGAGACCTTGAAGAAAGTCTAATTCAACCACCCACTTACTCTAGGAACAGCCTGCACACACTGACACGTGCCTGGATTAGGGGAGGGGAACTGACCATAGCTAGAGACCAAGTCGTGAAAGCCAGGACAAAATTCCAGCCACCCCCGCCGCCCCCCCCCCCCCCCC
>PVIU01021283.1:0-31965 GCA_004026605.1 Ondatra zibethicus | reverse complement strand
GGGGCATCTGTGCTGGCGGTGCTCATGGCAGGAGGGGCATCTGTGCTGGCGGTGCTCATGGCAGGAGGGGCATCTGTGCTGGCGGTGCTCATGGCAGTAGGGGCTGCTATCATGAATTTGACAGTGATGGAAGCCATTTTGGAGGTGGTGGAAACTACAACGATTTTGGGCATTACGACTACAATCTTCACATTTTGGGCCCAGGGAGGGAGAAAACTTTAGACGTAGAAGCTCTGGCCCTACAGTGGCAGGGGCCAGTACTTGCCAAACCATCAAACCAAGGTGGCTGCAGTAGCTCCAGCAGCAGCAGCTACTATGGCGTTGCAGAAGTTTATAATTACTGCCAGGAAACAAAGCGTACACAGAGGAGAGCCAGAGAAGTGACAGGGAGAGGCTACAGGTGACAAGAGACTCGTGAACTCAGCCGCGCACAGTAGGGGGCAGGGCCTGGCTGCAACAAAGAAGACATGTTCTACACAATACTCATGCTTGTGGGCAAAAATCAAAAATAACCCAAGAACTGTAGTGCTGACTAATGTATAATGGGTTATTTTAGTTTCTGTCTTATGAAAAGTATAAAGTATTTCACAAAGGTTTTGATGGGTTTTGACCCACACTATTGATTACTACATGTGACAAACGTGCTCATGGTGCTGAATATGTGTCTTTAAACATATATGTCCATACATGTGGTAGCACCAGGCATGATGGCATCTCAACCCAATGCTTAGGAGGCAGAAAAAGAAAGAAGAGGAATTCAAAGTCAGCCTGAGCTACATAGCAGGTTCAAGGCCAACTTGGGCTACAATAACACCCTCTGTAAAGTTCACAAAATTTTGCAAATCTTAATTTGTAAAATAAAATATTTTTTAATGTAGAAATAAAGGAATAAAGAGAGACCTCAAAAGACTAAAAACATGTGGTTCCTCCATGGCTGCCACCACAGTGAATGAGCCCTCCGAATGTCTTCACATTGCTGTTCGTGCCGGTTTGGTTTTCTCTTGCTGTGCTAGGCACATGACCAGGGCTTACACTTTTACATAAGAGTCCATCATTGAAGAACCAGGGGCAAGGGGTGAAGCAGAAACCATGAGAAACTCGCTGGTGTTCACGGCCCTCCTGCCTAGAGATGGTGTTACCTCAGATGGAGGACTGAGCCTTCCCATATCAGTAGTCAATCAAAACAGTCTCTCACAGATATGGCTCAGGCCAATTTGTTCAGGGCAATTGTTCACAGAACTTCCCTCTTCCCAGGTAACTCCAGATTGTGTTAATATTAAAAAATAATGAGGTCATTTCATTTTCTTAAGGGTCAGAGTCCTGGGACCAAGTGCCTGACTGTCAGAGCCAAAGGCAAATGCTCACACTCCCATTAAGCTCAGGGAGAGAACAGTCCTGTAACTTCACTAAGTTCTACCTCCACCGAACAGAACAAAAGGAAATGTGGACTCCACAACCAGAACAGTCAACAGGCAGCTGAGTCATCGAGGGAGAGTCAATGAAGGGTCTGGGGAAGAGAGGAATGCAAAGAAAAGAGAACAGCGCTCTGGAGCATCTGGACCACATTTTAAGTATCAAGAGAGATGAAGCGCAACTAGCAAAGACTCAGGAAGAAGCTACGCTTGAGATGCCATGGAGAGTTTACAAGGCCAATGGTGACCTTTTAGAGAGCCATCTGAACGGAGGTTGCAAAGTAGAAGCCAGATTGTAAATAGAGAAGGCATTAATGGTGAGTGAAGCAGGGACACAGTAACTTCTGAGCCAAGGGCTACACATCAAATCCCCGTTGTTCTAAGAGGCCTAAAATACATTAGCCTGGGGGAAAGCACACGGGGCTCTCAGGCAGCACTCCCGTGATCTTCACAAGAGCCCAGGATAAAAGTCGTATTCCAATTCAGAAATAGAGGAAAGTATACCCAATACTCCGGACTGGAGAAAATGCTCACTGTTTTCCAGGAATGTCTGGTGTTTACAGGTACCACAAGATTTGAAGAAATATGGATTGTAGAGGGACGGGAACCTTCAGGTTCTGAGCAAATCATGGTGAGATATCTTTAACACCCTTAATAGTCTAAGTTCAATACCTTAATGTATTTGAACAGCTATCCTTGTACTATGAGTCAAATCCTTTCACACAGTACAAACTGGCCACTGGCTTCTACGAACTCAAGGCTACGAATGTCATCAGATAGTATAGGAGACCTATCCCAGGCTTTGCTATAACCTGCATGCCTGACATTCCCCCAACGTATTTGAAAGGGGAGTTGATTTATAATTTTCTTTCATTCTTTTATTGTAAGTTCATGAAATACCAGTTAAAATGTGGCATTTGGACAACCTGGATCTGTGTCCCCCAGGACGTGGTCACTCATATTTAGCTACAGAACAAACTTATTTCCTTGTGTTTTATGAGGACGGAGTGAGGGAAGAGACTTAATTTAAGAGGTAAGCACTGTCTGACCAGGTGCTCAGGTAGTGGGAAGGCGAGTTTCCAAATGAAACGTGGAGCACTTAAGAGACGAAAAAAAAAAAATGCTAACTTTGGTGCCTTCTGTGATCGGTTTAAAGCAGAACTTACAGAAAGTAACAGCCAAGGTCCTATCCAAGACTCTCCTGGAGGCCGCCGCGAGGTGGCACAAGAGTGTGCGCCTGTGATCTTTGTTAAAAAAAAAACAACAACAACAACAAAAACCTGCGGAGTGCAGAAACACCTGGGCGAGCAAACCACAGGAGCCCGCCTGCGAGAATGGGAGCGGCCCGCCATGTGGGCAGGGCCGAGGTACGTGCCAACACTGTTGGCTTAAGGGAACTCCCAGGCTCTAAACGCCTCTCACCAGGAGTTCAAAGATGAGACACACACCTCCCAACCAAAAAACCCTCTACTGCACACGCGCGGCGAGATGAGCTACGGTGGCTCTGCTGGGAATAATTACTAACGCGCTTCTGCTCCTCCAGTTCCAACCAAAAGGAATGAAACACCAAGATCAACTTAGGACAGTGGTCACGAAAACATACCTGGGAAGGAGAGCAAATATGTAGACTAGAGAGCCAGAAAAGTAAGCACATGTGGACCATCAGGAACAGGGATAAAATGCAATCTCTCTTCAGAGACAACCAGAACTTCCCAGGCCAGAGGCGGTCCTTGGGCTTGAGCTCCGCCCAGAGGCGTGGCTCCGCGCCGCCTGGGGTGGAGTGGGGCGGGTCCTGCGGGACCGCTGGAACCGCACCCAGACAGTGCTGCGCAGCTCCAGTTTGCACGACGCGCGTGAAGGTGAACCAGGTAAGCTCTGGCACCAGAGAGCTGCAGGAGCTTTAGCTGTGCTGAGGCATCTGTATGCCTTCTAGTGCCTGTATCTCAGCCACTGGGGATGGAATAGGTCTCTCTCCAACCTCTCTCTTATCGGTCGATTTGGGCTCTACGTTTCTCTACCCTCCTCCCGCCCTGCATCCTCTCCCTGATGGAGTGGCTTTGGAGCTACTAGGTGAGACTCTCGCCTCGCTGTCTATAACTCAGGGAGATTCTCAAGGTCAGCTCACCCTCAATTCTTTATTTTCCTTTCCTCCTCTACTCCAGCTGTGTAAAGATCTGGGGCTCCCTCTTTCGGCCTTCCGGGGCCCACCTGACCTCACCCACTGCAGCTGTAGTACCGAGACCGGAGACCCGAGCTCTGCAGTGGGAACTGGCCATGCGGATCTAGCACAGGTTTCATAAGTGTCGTACAAGAACCGCTCCCGCTGTGCATGTGTTGTTGCTAGGATCCTTCTGGAGGGTCTCAGGGGGAATTGTTTGTTTTCCTCTCGCCTCGTAGAAATATTTGCATTGAAACCTGAATGTGGGTCATTTTCCTACCTCCATCCTAACAGAAAGAGACTTCTCTCCTGAGAAGGGCTGGGAGCAGAGGAGGGATCTTCATTGATCTTTTCCTTGCGTGTCTGCAACTTTTCCTTTTTATCTTGTGTCCCTACCGGGAGACCCAGAACCATGGGTGGAGCAACTGCAGGGAGTAGAAGCTCTGTGAGTCACTCTAGGTCGTGGCTTCTGCTATTTTCTTGCTTGGGAGGCACCAACATACGAATAGCCTAGGGTACACTTGAGTGTGGCAAGGGAAGTAGAGGGAAAACAGAGACAGATGGTGGGATGGGTAGGAAAGGAACGCTGCGGGTTGGGACTTGAGTCGGGAAAGGAGGTGCCCCAGAGAGAAGTCAGCTCTCTACAGACTATGCTGCCGGCTTAGGTGTGGTCTTGCGGAGTCTTCTGCAGATTTTGCTATAGGAGTTGGAGCCAGGGCATCCCTGGGAAATATCTGAGGACACCTGCAGTTTCCTGCAGTTTCCGGGAAGCACCCAAGGTTGTTATTGGTCGGGGTTACAGTCGTGTTTTATTTCAGTGTGTCGGTAACGAGAGTATATTGTCTGAGTCAGGGGATCCAGAATGTTTATTCTCACAGGAGCTAAATTTATCTAAGGAGTTAAATAAAACTTACATCTGAAATCCAAACAAGTGCTTTCACCCTGGGAAGTACGTTCTGCTAAGCTTCTTCCTGACACAATGTTACAGAAATAGAAAACTTTGTCAAGTGATTCTTTTTTTTCTTTAACCAGTGTTACTATATATAAAATGACAGTGATACTGTAGCCAGCCATAGAATCTGCACTCCTGGAGCTTCCTTAGACTAAGGAACAAAATTTTGATGGATGCAAAAGCCTGCAACTGGAATTCTAGCACCAGAGAGACTGAGGCAGGAGAATGGTAATTCAAGGCCAGCCTGGGCCACTGAGACCTTCTTAAAGGACAAGGGCAGCCTTCCCCTTACTTAGCATCCCTCCTGCGGGCGTAGAGTTCTGGAGGAAACAATCTGAAAGTGGACTCCCTCATAGAAGAACATCACAGAGAAGAAAAACAAGAAAGATGTCTTTATCCAAAGACATGCTGAAAAAGCCCCTGGAATGAGTGGATGTCAGATGGACCTGTCAAAAGTAGTTTAACACCTACCGATTTAACTGATTTTAAACCTATCATTCCCTATGTTTATACTTAAATATTCTGAATTTGTATGCAGAGCACCATTGCTGGCCACAGTTGCCTAAGTGCCATTTAGAATTATAAAGCAATATCTCTTTAGAATACGCTGTTGTTACTTCTGCAACTAAAATGTGTGTGTGTGTGTGCGTGTGTGTGTGTGTTTTCGAACTTGCTGACACACATGCTACAAGTGCATGTGCATGTACATACATATGAAGACCTGAGGTCAACCTTGTGTCTTCCTTAATCACGTTCCACCTAACTTTTGAGACAGGGTCTCTCACGGAATCTCACTAATTCAGCTAGCCTGGCTGTCCAGAAAGCACCAGGGACCCTCCTGTCTCCACTCGCTGAGCACTGGGATTGCCCCAGCGGCTTTTTACATGGGTGTGGGGTTCTGAATGCCATTACTCACGCTTTTATGGCAAGCACTTGCGCTGTCTGAGCCACCTCCTCAGCCCTTGCAACTGAATTTGTTGATCTTGCTTGTGAGTCTACTGTCCTCTGGAAAGAGAAAGACTAGCTCTTCTCGTCAGATGTCACTGTGTAAGATTAGTTCTCTCTCAGGGTCCACTTGCATGTCTGTGGAGAGAAAAGCAGCCGCTAGACCAGGAAAGCCGCGTTGTTTCCCAAATGCATTGAGAATTCCATAGGTCCCCTTGTTACCCTTTGAGTTCTTTCTAGACAGGGTCTGCTCATCAACTGGAATGTGAATTCTAATACTCGTTGTTTTGAAACGGTCTTCTTCACAGGCCCAGTCTTGCCTCGGATTCTCAATCCACCTGCCTCAGTGCCCCACATACAGAGAGTATAAGTGTGTCCCAAGACAGATGAGTTTTGCTCTTTTTAAGTAAATGATACTTTATACTTCTTCAGCTTAAGAAATGCACATGGAAGCTGGGGCTATGGCTTAGCAGTTAAGAGTACTAGCAAGTACTCTTCCAGGGGACCCCAGTTCTGTCCCAGTACCCACGTCATAGGCTTACAACCACCTGTAACTCTAGCTCCAAGAGATCTGACACCTTCTGGCCTTACAAATACACATACCTGTGGCATACACTCATACATTTCTAGCCTTTTCAGACACAAACACACACACATTAAATAAAAATAAAATAAAGAACGGCATGTTTTTTTAAAGATATAAAAAATGCAAATGATTTTGCCAAAGCCCGCTTTACTTTCCAAGAGACATGGGAGTGTCAAGCCAGATGAAATCCAACCACCTAGGTCCCTTCGCTTCATGACTGGTATCTTCCCAGGGATTTAGCATCTGCTAAGAATTAAAATAGCTCTAAGCTGTCTTTATTTCTGGTAATGGAAAATCCAACTAGTATCAGTGTGACTCATTCAAGTCTTTTTCCTCTTCTGGAAGTTATAGCTTTGTTGCCCTGTGACCGTACACGCCTGTGTAATGTCAGTTAATGGATAGGTTTGTGGGATTCAGGATGGAGAGATGAAGTGCCAGCCAGCTTCGGCACTGCCCTGCCAAGCTATATGCCAGGAGACTGTAGCAATTGTTCTTCACTCGACCCCTTTCCTCATACTGTTGTACACTAAAATGAAAATGATCTTTCCCAAGATATTCTTTCCCCTTTCCAATTAGAAACACCGCAGTCTGTAATCAAGCATGGGCTGGGAGCTAATTATTAGCTCTACCTTCTTGTTAATATATTTTATACTCAGGAGAGGGTCGATTGTTGTCAAACTTGCTCTTCAGCTTGGTGTCTTCAGAGACAGCGTGGCCAAGGCCAAAACTGTTGGATCTGGAGACACACTGCCTGGGTGTGTGGGAATTCAGGCTTTGCTCTAGGGTAGCTGTGCGATTTGAAGGACATTATTTAATCTCTCTGATGCTTAATTCCCTCCCCTGCAAAGTAGAGGTAGTAATACATGATAGCCATGCTGTGGGAAGTTAAACGAATTGATATTGAACTGCTTAAAACAGGGCTTAGTCCATACTAAATGAGTATTGTAAATAATAATCTCCTACTCTCCCTCTTCAGTCACTCTGGCCTCCTTTCTCTACCGTGTAAACATGGACGGGTCTGTAAACCTCTACACTTGCTGTCTCCGTACCTGTGTTAGAGAACACATCATTGTGATAGCCTTCATGGCTTCCATTCCAGTGTTGCCCCTCCTCTGTGGGTGCACTCTGTGCTTTCTAGAGGTTCAGAGCTTCCTTCTCAGTTCACTGCAACCCTGCATCTGAAGTGTTGTATGGCATGTATAACAAAATAGAGAAGAGAAGGCCTAGCTCCAAGTGAGTGGCAGGCATGGAATTGGAGGCAAGCAGTCTTCTATGTAACATGATTTGTCCTAAACTGAATTTGTCAAATTGGCTTCACCTGATAATTTTTTTTGGCATCTCTTTTTTCTGCTTGTATTCCATATTATCTCTCTTTTCTTGTCTAAGGTTGTTGCCTTCAAACCGTTAGAAGCATGATGTGAAATGCGTCTGGAGTCCTGTGTCATGGGAGACTCAGCTCTAGGCTATCTACCATGACCCAAAATTCCAAGTCAGGTGTGAGGGTACCCTGGTTCATGGAACATTATGCATGGAGAGTCTCTGCCATCATACATACAGAGAAACCTGTTGATGGAAGTTTCTGTCCCGTCTGGTCCTGCAGCAGTTACACAGAAGTTTATATTAATTCTAAATTATTTGACCTGTTAGCTCAGGCTTATTATTAACTAACTCTAACAACTTAAATTAACTCATACTTCTTGTCTATGTTTAGTCACGTGACTTGGTACCTTTTCTCAGGAAGGCATTCTCATCTTGCTTCCTCTGTATCTGGCTGGTGACTGACTCTCTGCCTTTCCTCTTCCCAGAATTCTCCTAGTCTGGTCACCCCACCTATACTTTCTGCCTGACTACTGGCCAATCAGTGTTTTAGTAAACTAATGCGAGTGACAAATCTTTACAGGGTACACCTGTCATGTTAAGAAACCTGTTATCATACACACAGGGAAACCTGACTAACAAATCTAATGTTCTTGAATTCTTGGGGAACAGAACTGCCATTACTTCTGAAAGAAGATTCATCGTCATCCAAGCATTTCTGTTTAGTTTCTTGTAATTTCAGATTTGGCCTTAACTGGCACAACCATGCAAGCTTGACCCACATCACCAAGAGCCATTCATTTGGCTCCCAGCCTTCCTGAACCTTCCTTCCTCCACCTCCTACCAGCCCAGGAACATATTTAACAATTGTTTTCAGTACAGACAATGCACCACAGTGTTGGAACTAAAATGTCATCTGAAGCCTGAACATGGCTGAGCTGTGGCTGTTCAGCTGTAGAGCTGAATGTGTTTGAATTAAAGAGGCAGGTCCTCCATCTTCCCTACATGACTGACTTCCAGATATGCTACCAATACATTGATGAGGAACTGAAGACTATGAGGTCCTGGGAAAGACCCACGATGTCCTGCCTGCTGCAGCTGGCCTCACTTGAATTAGCAAGTGAATGCTCAAGAGATCAGGCTGCTTTTGCTCAGCTAGCTTTCTGTTTGTAGCACTTTAGAAATTACTGAACCTGCATCGCCATTGGGTACAGTATGTAGGTTCGGCACTTAGGTTCTTATTCCTTTTTTTTTTTACTTATTTATTATGTATATAATAATATACATAATATTCTGTATGCATGTGTGTGTTCTGTCTGCATGTATGCCTAAAGGCCATAACAGGACATCAGATCTCATTATAGATGGTTGTCAGCCACCATGTGGTTGCTGGGAGTTGAACTCAGGACACCTCTGGAAAAACAGCCAGTGTTCTTAACCTCTGAGCCATCTCTCCAGTCCCTTGTTTCTTTTCTTAAATGCCTGGAAATTAGGGGTACTGGGTATGATACCCTACACCTGTAGTCCCAGCACTCAGGAGGAAGAGGCAGGAGGATTTGACCAGTGCTTATTTGAAGGTTTGACAAACGAGTTTGATGTGTTCGTTGTGGAAGTGGACTAGAACAGACACGCTGAAAACGAAGGATGAACACAGGGAAGTCTCATGCCTCTCACCTGTCCCTCATCCTAGAGATGGAATTCCCTCAGTGCTGCTGCCCTCTCATTTCCTACATTTCTCCACCATGCTTCCCCTGGGCTTCGGAGAATCAGCTAGAGGTGCTCGCCTCTGGAATTCTGCTGACAGACTCTCCTGGAAACATCACTGTTGTAGTACTCCAGTTTTGATCAACCCTGTCTCTGGTTCCTGCTTCTGCCACTGCTGGAAGGAATAAGATAAGGTCTCCCTGGGGCAAACTCCCATCAGGGGATCATTTGAAGGCCTGTTTCTTTGTGGAAACATCCAGAGGCAGAAGCGAAGCAGACTAAGGAGAAGCTTTAGTGGGTGAAGTGACCCCTCAGTCCCACCTGGGAGTTTGCTGAACTGTCTGGTATGTGGAACTTTCAGAGGCATCCATTATGACCAAGCCAAACATTTAATTGATCATCCCTGTGTCACTCCCATTAAACTGTAGGGTTTCGCCATATAAAATAACTGGACTGGTGGCACAGCCAAGTAAGGGTTGCAGTGAGACTTTGGGGGAATGATGACTTCACATTGAGCTAAGAATACTTTGTCATGGTCGACTTTCTGGTTGTATTCATGTAAGACAGCAGCTAAAAATTTGCAAGAGAACAATATCATGAACTGAAGTAAGAGTTGTCATTGTCTAATCTGAATTTTATTTGCTTAAAGTCAAAGAGAAGGCAGATACTTAGGTCTCCAAAGACTCTGTCATTTGGGAAAACCTAAGGTACTGTGTAACTTGGTGACTCAGGATTGGTAAATTATTTGGGGCAAGTGCCTCTATCCATAAGTTCTGTCTTTTGTTCTACTTATGCAATGCTGATTGTGCCCTGGGGAATTTCACTGTGCAGCCAAGAGGACTTGTTGAAAGGGAGTTGTTGCGCCAGAAATGTTTAATTGAGTGTAGGCTTGCCCAGAGCCCTTTCTGTAACTGAAGAAACTCTGCCCCAGTGAGGTAAGGCCAGCAGTGGCGGAAGCAGGAATTAAAGATAGGGTTGATCAAAACTGGACTACCAGAGTAGTGCTATTCCCAGGAGAATCTCTCAGCAGAATTCCTAAAAGAGAGCACCTGAGCCAAAGAGCCCATGAACCACCCCCATGAGGCGGCCTCACATCCGGAAGCGGAATATATTCTGGAAGTGACACAGCAATCCCACATTTTAAGCCTAGATTTCATGGCTCTTAAATTGAGGGTCTGGATGGTGTCTGTGGCACACCTACACCCCTAGTGTCTGCTAACTAGCTACACTACACAGCTGTCGCTTTGAGTGTTGTTCCGCTCCTGTCCCTGTAGACATCAAGGGCTAGTTTCCAGAGTACCATCACTTTCCTGGAAACCCACCATGGCCTGGGGCACTTTGTGTGGGGGGGTGGTGGTGATACTTTATTAAAATTTTAAAGTTATAGATAGAAATGTTGCTATGTTTTGAACATAGCAAAATAATTAGATTTAGAACATATTCTCCATAGAGGCATTGATGGAGACCTCCTATAACATCATATGTAATGGTGAAAAACTGACTGCTTCCTCCCTGGATGGGGAGCAGGACAACCGTGTCCACTTTTGCCTCTTCTGTTCAGCACTGTATTGGTTCTAACTAAGGCCGTTAATCTAGAAGAAAATAACAGCAGCTATAAAAGGCCATCCTCTATGGAAAGGAAGTAGTAACTCTTTCTCAGTGGCAGATCCAACCCTGGGTGTAAAATATTTGAAAGACTCAGGAGGCTGGGACTTTGTACATGCTCAGTACCAAGCATGTGAAGGGTTAGATCCCCGGGGCCGTGAAACCAGATGAGCCTCTGCTTAACTCCAGCCTCTCGCAGGCTGCTTTGCTCCAGAACAGAAGCAGGGTGCAGCTGTACAGCCAGGACATAAGCTCTGCCAAGGACTGCGCCTTATTGCTGCCTCTAACTTATAAAGTGAAAGCTCTGCAGGGTGACTTAGTAGCAAATAGCTTAGACACTAGTAAGAGTCTGCCAGACCCCAGTGACGAAGGCGTAGGCAAATGACGAAATTCCTCTTTGCCTCAGTTTCCTCCTGTGTGTGTAATGAGAATGGCAGTGATTGCCCCTGCCACAGAGGATTATTAAGGATGAAGAGGGTTAGTTTATGTAAAGTCTCTACCCTGCATGCCCTCGGTCCCATAGTTAGGTATTCAACATGTATGGGTGAAATAATTTCCTATTTTGCTGCCAGGAAAAAAATTCCATGTTAAGTTTATTAAAGGTCCTACCATGCCCTTAAATATGGCTTTCACTTAGCTTATGGTGCTGCTCATTTAATTTGAGGTACAGCAATTCATGGTGTAAGCAGCAATGGTCTCCCCAAGGCCCTCTTGTAACATAGTGACCATCACACTTGCAGCGTGTAAAGCCTTAAACTCCAGCTCCTTTGACGTCTGGTGATTGTGACTGTGGAGAGAAATCCAGGAAAGCATAGGCTGTCACAGGCCAGGCTCACTAGGTAAAATCTCAAAGGAAAAACAAAACAAAATAAACAAAAAAAAACCCTTTTGCTCACTTGTTTAGTTAATGTTAAGCCAAATGTTAAACCTGAAAAGAAGCACTGGTTTCCAGTGGGCGGTGGTGGCACACGCCTTTAATCTCAGCACTCAGGAGGCAGAGGTAGGCGGATCTCTGTGAGTTCGAGGCCAGCCTGTCTAAAAGAGCTAGTTCCAGGAAAGCTCCAAAGCTACAGAGTAAAGCCTGTCTCAAAACCCCCCCACCCCTGAAGAAAAAAAAAAAAGAAGCACTGGTTTCTGTGGTGTGTGCGAATGAAACATTTAGCCTCAGCTCGCCCTGCAGCTCCATCTGGAGATGCCGCAGGAAAAGGAGGTTTCCAGGAGTGCCCAGTAGAAAGCTTTGTATGGAACACCAAGACAGGGGCATCCTCCAGAGTGCGGCTCAGATCTAATCATCTCGTCCTACAACTTCCTTTTTCCCTAACGTGGTCTTTTAAAATCTCATTTGTTTCTTTTTATGTATAGGGGTATTTTGGCTGCACTATGCCTGTGCACCATGTAGGTCCTTGGTGCCTGTGGAAGCCAGAAGGTGGCATTGAATCCCCTGGAACTGGAATAACAGACAGTCGTAAAATGCCATGTGGGTGCTGGAAATTGACCCCAGGTACTTTAGAAAAGCAGCCAGTGACCTTAATCACCGAACTGTCTCTCCACCCTCCCCCAAATAACAATTTTTAAAATGTGATCTCTGGGCAGGGATCAGCATCCTTGGGAACTTTTGATGGTTGTATTCAGAGGCCCCACTGGAGCCCTGTTGACTCAGAAACTGGGAGGGGGCGTGTCTTAACACACCCTCTAGAAGACTGGGAACTGCCACAGCACTCAGCTGAGTTTCAGTATTTGTGGAACTGACTATGAAAACCCACAAATAAGAGGCTCGTGTCCTGTAGTCTCTGTGTGCAGGTGCGTGTTACAGAGTGGCCAGTTAGCCTGTGGGAAATGCAAGTACGAGCATTCATTGCAGAGCTGCTGTGTCCTGACCATGAAGACCAGGTCCAGGACAAAGTTCTCACAGGCCAGAACCTTATCTTGGTGGGTCAATAAAAGAGCTGCAGGTGTGTGATGTGTGCAGGCCACGTGAGTGCTCACACCAGAGGGGGTGCTCACACCCGGGAGGGGCTTGTCTATCAGTTATCGACTCCTCCCGCCTGGCCCAGTAAGCTATCTGCTGGCTTTGAATTCCTAACAACCCAGGGTGTGGCAGAGGCTGCCTGGGTGTAGATTCTGAACTGCCTTCCCTTCCCCTTCTTGGTGCACCCTGACCTGCAGGCCACCCTCTAAGGACTGAGAACATCCGTCCCTTTTCCCTAGTCTCAGAAAATAAGAATTTAACTGATGATAAAGTGATTTCAAACCTTGACTGAATTAAGCTGGTCCTATCCTCTCCTGAAGGCCTAACCATATTTACTCCTTACACTCAAGTTTTTAGGAACTATGGTGCAGACCTCTGTTCTAGATTCTTCTTTCTATGTAATTCGTAATCCAGTTTCTGTCACGGTTTCAGTGGATGCTTTGGAGGGAAGAAAAGCAAAAGCAAACAGTTCAGATGAACACTGTTACCAGGTACTATATAAGATGATGAGCAATGTCTCTTTGTTTGTGGGGGCTGGGGGAGAGCTTTCCTGAGAGCCACCTTAAGTCGCTGTCCTGCCGTTTGCAAACACCTGCAAACACCAGGAGCAGTTGTTGCCCTGAGGAATGCCAAGCCACCTGGTTCCTCCCACAGACCTTGGGCCTGTTCTCATTGTCTTCCCTGAGTGCAGTTCAGGCAGCCAGAGTAGGGCTCCTCACTTGTCGGTGTGGAGGTGTGGGAAGGGCTCGTCTGCCATCCTGGAAGGCAGCACCCAGCATTCCTGCATCTGTGCACAAGTGTTCAAAGCTTCTGCAGAAAAGCCCCTCCCTAAGAGGATGTGCCACTGTAGATCACATGGTCTCTGCAAACCCCCCACTCTGCTATCAGACACCCCATCCCCCACCTTCGGGTTAATTCTCTGACTTTTCCACTGAGCCCACTTCACCAACATCTCTCTCTTTTTGTTCCTTCTAATATGTTTTTAATTGAAATAGAATTATATATCTCATGTCCTGCCCTTTCCTCCATCTGGCCCCTCCCAGTTGCTCTCCCTCAAACTCTTCCTGTGTTCTTCCCTCAAGTTGGTTGCCTCTTTGACTTTATTATTGTTATATACATAGAATGTATGCATACACACAAGTATATGTATATATACATATATATAAATAGAATCTGCTGAATCCATTTTTATTGTGTGTATATGGTTTCAAAGCTGACCGCTTTGCAGTCAACAGCCAGTAAGAGGGCTCATCCCAGGGACAGGCTAATTCTCCATCTCCCAGCAGCCATTAGTGGCCTGAAGTTCTTTGCCTAGAGGTGGGACCCTAGGAAACTTTCTCCCTTCCATGAAAACATAGCCATTGATATTGCCATTGCAGCCATTTCTAGGAGAGACTGTTTCGTAGCTGACTTTCTGGTCTTCTGGCTCTCACAGTCTTTCCACCCCTTTGCCGTGATGTTCCCAGAGCTGCGCTATAAATATCAGTTGGGGCCAGACTCCCCACAATCTCTGCATCCTGTCCTGCTGTGCTTTTCTGTGGTGGTCTGCATTCTCTGTAAAGAGGGGCTGTTGTGATGAGGAGCAGTGACTGCACTTATCCATGGGGACGAGAGTAAGACTTAGACCGTAGTAAGGAACTATGTTGGCCTAGCGAAGTGGCAGGAGTGGATTATTTTCCAAGGTGATCTTACTAGCCCTGGGCTATATACCAGGCATGATTTCCTCCCCTTGAATGGACCTTCAGTCCAATTAGTCAGCTGTTGATTGCCACCGAACTGTGAGTGACACTGACTGCACCTTTATGCATATCTCACCGTGCTGGTTATTGTGGTTCTTAGGTAGGGTGGGACTGTTTAATTGCTTCCTGCCCTTGGGAGCTTAAATAGTATTTTCTGGGACCATAAAACCTCAAGTGCAGGAAAGAGGCTTTGAAGCCAGAACAAGCCTTGAATCATCTAAGTCCTGCATCCTGAGTGTCGCCAGCACCTCTTGACCTTGGCTCTGGCTTGTTTCAGACTTGGTTCATACCCAGGTTCATACTCAGTATCATCATCACCTTCATGAAGTGAGGAGAGTGACTCTCACCAGGTGTGAACACCCAGCAGACTGTATTGCTGCCCTGAAAGAGGAACCTGGCGGTTATGTCAGTTTCTCCTTAGAGATTACAGAACGGTTGCATGGGGAATGGTTCTTATCTGCAGTAGGCTTTCACCCAAAAAGCACTTGCCACCCACCTGGCTGTTCTTAACATCAGGAAAACAGGAGTCAGCAACTAAGCCCATTCATTCTGTTTTGCCTGGCTAGAGTGTTTTCATGAATTCTAAAACCCGATCCGGTCCTAGCTCTCCCCTTGCACGCTGGAGCCGCTGGACTTGCAAACCGAGCTAGAGTGGCTGTGTTTCTTTTCGTTGTCCTTACAAAGGCTGACAGCCTTAGAGGCAGCTTCATTTTCAATGCCTGTTTGACCACAGTGGTTTCCCTCCAAGAATAGCAAGTAAGCTCAATCGCTCTTCATTTTCAAGGAGGTGTACTCAGCATTCACACTGTATTTTTGTAGATAATTACTGCCGTAGCTTCTAATTTGTGTTGACTTTATAAACTTGAAAAGAGAAGGAAGGAGAAGAAACTTGGAGAGCATCCAGGCCCCCTTGTTCTCTGAAGCTGGGCGGGTGCCAGAGGCTCCTTGTGCTGAGTCACGGAGACAGTCTGGCCCCTATGAAGGGCAAGTGGGCGGGGCAGGGTAAAGCCCAGGGAAAGGGAAAGCTGTTGAAAATTGTGTGTGCTGTGATGGGGGAGGTGACCGATCTGGGGGGGGGGGCTTAGAACTCAAATGTTATCTTTTTAAGCTAGGAGAACCTTGTTTTTCAATTTATTTTTATGTGCATGGGTGTTTTGCCTACAGGTATGTCTATAAGCCACATGAATGCAGTGCCCTTAGATGCTACGTAGAAGTGGCCATTAGATCCCCTGGGACTGGAGTTATAGATGGTTGTGAGCCACCATGTAGGTGCTGGGAATCAAACCAGGAATAGCATCCAATGCTGTCAACTGCCGAGCCGACTCTCCAGTCCTGAGAAACTTACTTTCTAAAGACCCAAACAACTTGCTCACCCCTAGATTTCATATTGAAAAAGATACTGTGACTCCACAGTTTGTTCAGCTCTCAGTTTGCAAGCAGGACTGAAAGAGGCCATTGGCGTCAGATGAATCTGAACTGAATCCTACCCATAACACTTCCTGCTTTAGACTCTGGGTGCAGCACTTCAGCTCTGGGCATTCCTCTCATGGTAGGGGTACTGGAATCCTGTCCTTTGTAAGAATGACTAGAAATGTTCTGCAGCAGGGCAACACCCTGAACTGGCTGCTGGGGAGTGGAAGCTAACTGCTCATCAGAGACAGACTTTTTCCATCTTGGTGAGGGTGCAGATGTGTAGATGGGTGGGGTGGGTGTGTTTGCATACACATGCATGTGGAAGCCATAAGACAACTTGGGTGGTTATTGTTCCTCGGGAGGAAGCCGTCTTGTTTTTTGAGACAGGGTCTCTCCCTGACACCCAGGCCTCACCAATCAGGTTACACTGGCTGTCCAACAAGCTCCTGGAATCTCCATGTTTCTACAGCGGTAGGATTACATGACTGTGCCATCTTCCCTGACTTTTTACATGGGTGCAAGGAATTGAACTCAGGTCCCCATGGTTGCTCAGTGTTAAGTTGGGAGCATAGTCCCCACCCCTGGCATCCATCCAAGCCTCCCTGACCTGGGAGTTGCATTAGTCTGGACTCCAAATCCCAGCATGCCAAGTCCTGACCTCCCACCCCAGGGTCAGGACTACTCCAGGGTATTTAAGTGTGCTCCCAGAGGAGAATCCCGTGGTTTTCAGGTCTGCATGGACTCCCTGCTTTCCTGTCTCCCCGCCATGCGCTCAGCCATCCGAGAGCTTCATGCTTAATAAAAATGATGGGCATTTTGATTTGGTTTGATTTGACCTAATTGGATTTCTTGCGCCAGCAGAACTGTCCTCCTTTTATTATTTTTTCTTAACACTCAGCAAGCATCTTATCAGCTAAACCCCCTCCCCAGCCCTTAAAGTTATAACAGATTGGCCTCAAACTTATGATTCTCCTGTCTCATTCTTTTAAGCATTTGCCTGCTGTGCACTTTCACAAGCAGCAAGAAATGGGTGCTTTTTTTTTTCTCTTAAGACAGGGTTTCTCTGTGTAAAAGCCCTGGCTGTCTTGGAACTCACTCTGTAGATCAGGCTAGCCTTGAACTGGCAGAGATCCACTTGCCTTTGCCTTCTATTATTCTTCTATTAATGCTAGTATTACAGGAAGCGCCACCACAACCCAGTGAGATGAGCATTTTTAAACTTAAGAGCTCACACAGGCTCGGGCAGCTTTGCATGAGGCGGTGAGTCACCTTAGCACACCCTCACATGTTGCAGTTGCCCTTTCCACCTGCACGCATGCTCTGAACCCTTCCATCTTGTGTTCAAATTTCACAGAAGTTAGTGGGCAGCCAATGGGCTATGAGATGCTTAGGGCTTCTTCCGCCTACTCAGTTTTGTTCTATCTGATGTCTGTCCTTTGAGACAAGAGTTTTAATGCTGAACACTGCAAGATGAGCCAGGATTAGCTTTTCCTCAAAGCAGTTTATAATGACAGTTCCTGCATGGTTAGAAAAATTCAGAGAATTGATGGGCAGTGGTGGCGCACGCCTTTAATCCCAGCACTCTGGAGGCAGAGGCAGGTGGATCTTTGTGAGTTCGAGACCAGCCTGGTCTATAAGAGCTAGTTCCAGGACAGGCTCCAAAGCTACAGAGAAACCCTGTCTCGAAAAAAACAAAAAAAAAAAAAAAATCAGAGAATTGTATCTTTAAACCACATAGCCACCACCCCATCTGTAGTTAACATTTGTTTAGCTTTATTAGCTTATATTGCCAACTTTTTATGGATTTCAAAATAAGTCTCCAACATCGGGACTCTTGTGGGGCTTGTTTTGAAGTGATGATTTGATAGGCAGCTTGGGTTCTCAGGAGTCTACCAGTCTATGTGTCTTGTCCACACCATCGGCTGGGGAGCCATGTTTTGATATCAGAACACCAAGCAAGGTTTCACAATTTTGACTTCTAAAACCATGCCAGCGTGTGACCAGGATCAAGGTGGAAGGGCAGTCACAAGGTTCTGACCTCACAGTAGCCCTCTCCAGAAACCATTGTCGAGGATACCACTTTGTTAAAGGGCACTATGCTAAATACTTCCCACTGCAAATGATAGCGGCATACGACAATGACTACCGCAATGATACAGGTAAAATTTGTAAATGGATGTTGAATCAAAGAGAATATATAGCTGGTTAAAGTAGCACACACACGTAATCTCAATACTTGCGAGGCCAAGGCAGGATGGTTGCTGTTTGAGACCACTCTGGGTTTTATCTTGAGTACCAGGCCAACTTGGGCTACACAGCCTCAAAAACTGAAATTAAGGAGTCCATGGGATGGCTCAGTGGATAAAGGTACCAGCTGCCAAAGCTGATTCTGGAGTTTGCCCCCCAGGGCCCACATGGTGATAGGTGAGAACAGACTTCTGCAAGCAGGTCCTCTAATCCCGTGTGCACACTGTCACATGTGCACATGGGTGTGTGTATACACACAAAAATAAGTAAGAATGGGATAAAATCTGTTTTTAAAACTGAAAGGAAGATAAAGAGGAAGGGTGAAAAAAGTGAGGGAAGGAAGAAGGGAGAAAGGAAGGACCTGTATGATTTTTCACTTTTCTGAGACTATACTGCATAGTGGAGTAATTTTTAACTCTGTCATCTAATACACAGTGGTGTTTCTGTTGACGTCGTAAAAACATCTGTTTTTATTGGGCAGGGTGTGTGTGTGTCGTATGTATGTATGGTGTATGCATTTGTGAAGTATGTGTGATATATGCATGTGTGTGCTTTTCACCTGCACAGGCTCATTAGAGAGCAGTGGTTGACTTGGGGTTTTGCTCTGTCTCTAAACCTGCAACTAACCTTTTTCATTAAACTGGCTAGCCAGTGAACTCCAAGGATCCAGACTCAGGCCCCCATGTTTGCGCAGCAAGCAGTTTACCTACTGAGCCGCCTTCCCTGCCCTGAGCTGACGTTTTGATCTGTAAACATCTGCCGGTAATGAGGCGCCGTGCTCTCTAAGGCCTTGCATCACACAGTGTCCACGGTGTTCAGCTAGTTTCCCACTGTGCCACGCTTTCTTCCACAGAGCCAAGATGACTGTCCTCTCTAAGGAATATGGATTCGTGCTCCTCACTGGCGCTGCCAGCTTCGTGATGGTGCTCCACCTAGCCATCAACGTGGGCAAAGCCCGCAAGAAGTACAAGGTGGAGGTAAGTGGGGTCACAGGCAGGTGCTCGTGTGGGCTTCCTGAGGCCACAGGCGAATCCAAAGGTGAGCTTTCAATCATGGAAGGAGAGCTGAGTTGTTAGTGGCAGAAAGTAGCAGTTTCTGGATAGTGCCCATAAGAATTCTGTTCCTGAGAGGCAGGAAATACTGGGATTGCTGGAATGTAGTTTGCACCTTGTTGGACTCTGGCCCCTCTGTAGAAAGACCAGGCCTACTAGGATTAAAAGTCCCTTTTTACCTAGAGTTATTTGCTGGGGACAGTGCTAGTTTCTAAAGAAGGATGAATTAGCAGCATTGTTTCCTATTTTGCCACTTTACAAGTGATATCTTCAATTGATTTCCCTGTTTCCTAAGTAGAGAAGAGATGCTGGGCTTAACCTGGGTTTAGCTGGTTGTTGTAAAAAGGAAGTCTGTTAAATACTTCCTTTAGCTCTGGCTGAACTAGAAGGGGAACTTCTAAAGCTATCCCTAGGGAGCAATTAGAATGTCTGTTTGCATTTAGCATCTTGTAATTAGACTCCCTCTGGGAGGTTCTTTCAAGTGTTCATATCTGGCTGCTTCTCTTTTTACTCTAATGGGCACTTGCAATAGAAGTCTCACACACTCAATTATCTGTTCCCTATTAAGGGAAATTTTAAAGGGATGTGGTGTGTGATGATTCCTGGGAACCAGCCATTTCTCTACAGTTTCTCTGTATTGGCATCTGCAGACCATCGCTTTATGGCATCAATGAGAAGCACTGGCTAGGCAGGAGCCACTCCCATCTCTTTTGCAACCACAACATAAGTCACAGGTTCTTGCTAGCTTTGGCAGCTAGAAACACCAAACCTGCTTCTGAGAACTAACAGCTTTGTCACTACAAAGACTGAAGCAGAAGTCAAGGGCTCGTCCATCAGGAGTACCGTAGAAGGTGCTTTGGAATGTCTCAGTTCCAGGGCTGGTTAATTCTCAACACTCATCCTCTGCTTGGCCTTTGCTTTCACAGTACCCGGTCATGTACAGCACAGATCCTGAGAATGGGCATATCTTCAACTGCATCCAGCGAGCCCACCAGAACACGTGAGTGTCATGCTGCCAGCCCCGAGTCTCTGAATTTGCTGAGTGATAACATGGCAATCATGGTCTCCTCATTAAAAGTATGATTAAAGCATCAGTGGGGGGCAGGCAGGAGTTCAGAAAATGAAGGCATTTTTTGGCCAAACCTGATAACCTAAATTTGATCACCAGGACCCACATGGTGGAAGGAGAGAACCAAGCCTAACTTACACATGTGAGTCATGGTATTGATACACACACACACACACTCATATACACAAATAAAAAAGCATTTTAAATTACTGGATGAACAGATTGAATACTGAGCAAAACTAAGACTTTTAGAATGGAGGAACTTCTGAGCTGATCAGTGGTGGTGCACGCCTTTAATAACCAGCCCTGGGGAGGCAGAATCAGGCAAATCTCTGAGTTCAAGGTAAGCCTGGTCTACAGAGTGAGTTCCAGGACATCCAGGGTAGAGAAACCCTGTCTTGGAAAAAAATAGAAATAAAAATAAGCAGAGAGTGTTATGAAGGCCTTCTGTTGCTCAGCTCCTTTCTCTGCTTACACAGTTCAGGTCCTAGCCAGGGGATGGTGCCGCCCACAGTAGGCAATTTTTTCCACCTCAATTAACAAAGTCAAGAAATTCTTCCATGGGCATGCCCATCTCCCAGGTGATTCTAGATACTGTTGACAATTAACAGCAGTCATGGCAATGTCTTTAATGTGACCCTCTGCAGTGTTTGCAGGTCCCATCTAAATGATTAATATTCATTAGTTTTCATTGTGAATTATTGTGTATATATATGTGTGTATATATGTATATATATGTGTGTCTATACAGAGAACTGAATGGACAAAGGCTTTATCTTGGCTCATAATTTTAAAAAGACATAGTCCATGATGTAAGATATAATGGCAAGACTCTCATTGGTGATGGCAGAGACTTGAAGCTGATCACAAAGGCATACAGGAAACCAAGTGCTCTCTCTTCTGGGCTATAACCCTCAAAGCCCACCCTCAGTGGCCTACACCTGCCAATCAGGCCCCTATCCAAAACCATCCTACAATCCTCCCTCCAAAGCGGTGCCACCAATTAGAGACCAGGTGTTGACACATGAGCTTGTAGGGCATTTCAGGCTGTGCTTCCGTTAGGAGGCCTACTCCAAGCCAAGGCCTTCCTCGTGAGTTTGCAGGGTGTAAAGTTCACTCACTCCTATCCAGAGCAAAAGCAGGTAGGTCCTGGCACCCAGCCTTCTCCCTCCGGCCAGTGTGTGTGTGCTCTCGAGCTTCCAGCCCTGCCGGCATGCATGCAAAGTCCCTTCGTTCTGTATAAACAGCCATCGTGAGGACACTTTTTTAAACATGACTTTCTGTCTATTTCAGGTTGGAAGTGTATCCTCCCTTCTTATTTTTCCTAACCGTAGGAGGTGTGTACCACCCGGTAAGTTTCTCCTTGGTCTGGTCATCCATTTAGATGTAGTTCAGTGTCCATCCATTTAGATGTAGTTCACTGAGCTACGCTCTGGGTGCAGGGAGAAGGAAATAAACATTGAATGAGGAGCCTTGGTGTCAAGGCACCATCTATTTATTTGGTGATTTGTTACAAAGTGTTTTAAAGTAGGCAGCATTTCACCTAATTTTTACAGACTGCAGGAGAGCCTCTTAGACACTGTTTAACTTTCACAGGGTCAGCTAAGCCACAGAAGAATGGAACTTTGAACCCAGGTCTATATACTTCTAAAAGATCCATATCCACAGGGAGTGTTTTTACTTTCCTCATTCATTCATCTATGAAAAACAAAGTCTACCCACACCTAGAGCAGTGAACAAGACAGGCAGCCACCAGGATCCATAGAGCCTTCCTTTAATATGGGTCATAAAGAACATTATAGGTAAATTATTTGGGAAATTAGAAGGTGCTGAGGGCCCAGTAGCAAACAAGGAAGTGGAAAAGTAGTGTGGAGCTCAGAGATTTTGAATATGGTGTGGTCAGCCTCTGACTGAGAAGGTGACAGGTAAGCTAAACTCACAAGACGCGAGGAAGCAAGAGCTGCTGCCTGGAGCATCCAGCGTTGAGAAGGGCATGGCATCATGACAGCTCCGGCAGACATTTACTCGTACCTGAGGTCACGGCAGTGACCAGGACCGGCAGGCATCTGTACAACTGCACACCAAACCATTGTTCCGAAATTGCTAGGAATTACTCAGTGCTGTAGTAAAGAACAGCCTAGCAGAGACCAAGCTTAGGCAGAGAGTAGCTAGGGCTTTGTCTAAGTTCTTCATCCTCCTGCCAAGACTTCTTACCCAGAGTCAATGCAAACAAAACCCTGCCATAGCAACCAGCACCACTGACAGCACTACCAAATTGGAAAAGGGCTTGTGGAGTGTTGTAGGAGGGCCCTTGTTCGTTTCCCGGCTGCTCAGCCCTGAAATAACCACACAGAAACTGTATTAATTAAATCACTGCTTGGCCAATCACTATAGCACATTCCTAGGAAGCTCTTACGTATTAAATTAACCCATCTCTATTATTTTATATTTTACCACAAGGCTTGTGGCCTACCAGCAAGTTTCCAGCTGACAGCTTCTGTCTTTCCCCTCTGGCGGCTACATGGCGTCTCTTGACTCCGCCTTCTTTCTCCCAGCATTCAGTTTAGTTTGTCCTGCCTACCTCTATTCTGCCCTGCATATGTAGGCCAATACAGATTCTTCATTCATTAACCAATAAAAGCAACACATAGACAGAAGGACTTCCCATACCAGTGGAGGGTCACCTGCTCACCCTACCCTAACCTTTTTGCCTCTTACTCTTTCTGGCCAGATGGGTTACTCAGGATGAAACAGAGGAAAATATTTCTCATCCTACATAGGTTTTACTCTCTCCTGTCAAGGGTGTTGGGAATGGGGAGGCTTTTTCCTCTCAGAGTACACATATTCAGGGTTCACTATACATCCTCCTCACCTTTTTCTTTGCATCTCCACCCCTATTGTGTCCGACCATTTCCAGCAGGTGTCCTCAGTGCAGCCCAGGAACTGCTGAGTCAGTGTGGGGTCCAGTGTCCCATTTCAGACATCAGGGTTTCCTTTTCTGACTTACCCTGGAACCTTGAAGTCTGCCTGCCCTTGACCTGAGCTCCAGCACCAGTTCCCCCAGTTGCCCAGAGCAAGAAACTGCACCCATCCCCATGGGGAAAGCTAATTCACACCTCCCAGTTGAGCATGCAATTAATAGACAACAACGGGTCTTGACTTTTCCTGACCAAACAAATAATGACATTCTTTCCTCAGTGGGAAATACATCACTTTTGGCCAACATAAGTGTAGTCAGCTCTAGGTGTTAACCAAGGTCTGTTTCCTCAACTCAAACACTGAATTGTACTTTTATCTTAGCGCATAGCTTCTGGCCTGGGCCTAGCCTGGATTGTTGGGCGAGTTCTTTATGCATATGGCTACTACACAGGAGGTAAGTACATGTTGACATCAGCCAAGGAAACACTTTTTAAATGTGCATTATGTATCTGTGTGGATGTGCCCACAGAGGGCAGAGAGCATGTTAGGTCCCCTGGAGCTGAAGTTACAGGTGGTTGTGCACCACCTGACATGGGTGCTGATGGCTAAACGCTGATCCTCCGCAAGAGCAGCGAGTGCACCTAACCATTGCATCTTTCCAGCCCCCAAACAAATTTTAAGTTACTGTATTTTGACTCTTAGCAGAGCTTTAAAGTGGAGGGGGAGGTTAAGACTGGAGAGATGACGCAGCTGTTAAGAGGAAGGACTGCTCATCTGCAGGACCCAGGTTTGATTCCCAGCACCTTACATGGCAGCCAACAACAGCCTGCAACGCCAGTTCCAGGGGACCCATGCAAGTGGTACACAGACACACATGCAGGCAAAATACCCATGTATATAAAATATGATTAAATTAAATTAAATGAGGAAGTAGCTTAATAATTGAGATGAAAAGTCTATTTACTCTTACTGCCCTTAGAATAGTAACAAATTTTGAGCATTTTCTGTGTGCCAGTTGCTTGTCTATGAGCTTTGTGTATGCTATGCAACCTTGTAGCAGTTCTGGGTACAGGTAACAGCCTATTATAGATAAGGAAACAGGCATATAAATATTGAGCTGTTAACCATAACCCCCAGGAATCAAATCCAGGGGTTATAATGGCAAAACCTGGCCACCGTTTAAGTGGATAAATGGATAGCAAAGAGAGAGAAAAAGGCTGTACTTGATTCTGGAAGGAAACAAACACTCCTAAAGGTCCTAAGACAATGCTGCTACAGAGTTCTCCAAAGTCTAGGCAATGCTATTGTAGAATTACTTTGCAAATAGCTTCCAGCATACTGATAGCCCAAGGGTAGAGTTGGTCAACCTCCCAAGAGCAGGTGGTTGAACATATGACCTCAGATGCTAGAACAGAATGGCTTGTGGATGTTCTGGTAACTTCTGCTCTCTTGTTTTTCAGACCCCAGCAAGCGGTCTCGAGGAACCGTGGGGTCTCTTGCCCTTCTTGCCTTGATGGGTACCACCGTGTGCTCTGCTTTCCAGCATCTCGGCTGGGTTCAGCCTGGCTTGGGCAGAGGGCCCAAGGCCTGCCACTGAGGAATGGTAGACCTTTCAACTCTCGTTCACTTCGAATGACTTATCTTTATTTCCAGTTCCAGTTTTTTTTAAAATATAATAAAAACTTATTTGGCATCAGCCTCATACCTAAACCTCCTCCTGACTCTACTCTGCATTTCTTTTTGAGTCTCTTTCCTAAATAATTCTGCCATTTCTACTAAATAAGAGTAAAGCCATGAGTATCCCGCCTCACCTCGTCTGTGAAGCTGAGACAAAGTCTGATTAAGGTCATGTATTCATGATGCCACAGTGCTGAAAAATTAAGTCTTAGCTCCAGTTCAAATGTAGTACTGCTTGATGCTAATAATTAGCAGTATGGACTTTAAAAAAAATCTATTGAAGATTGCTTATATTGCTTAAAAGGTTAAGTAACAGGGGTCCAGTCAGATGACTTAGCAGGTAAAGACACTTGCCGTGAAGTCTGATGGCCTGAGTTCAATCCACATGTTAGAACTGACTCCTACAAGTTGTCCTCTGACTTCTCCATGTGCACTGTTGCACATGTATGTATGTACACACACACATGTCTAAAGCTTTTTTCAAGTTAAGCAATAAACTCAGATGATAGAACTAGGGATGAATGTAAAGCTAGAACTACTAACAGCCCATTTCATAGGTGAGAAAGCAGGCTTAGAAATGTCTGTGCCTGAGTTGGAGAGGCTCAGCAGTTAAGAGCACTGACTGCTCTTCCAGAGGACCTGGGTTCAATTTCCAGCACCCACCTGGAAGCTCACAACTGTAAATCCAGTTTCAGGGGACCTGACCCATGTCAAAACACCAATGCACATAAAATAAAAATAAATTAAGAAAAAAAAAGATTGAAAAGAGGAAAAAACTATCTGTGCCAATATCTTTTTAAGGACAAATCAGAAAGGCTTTGCAATGGAAACAATGATGTAGACTGGCAAAATAAGATCACTGCTCTAAAAACTAAAGTTGACTATGAAGAATGAACAAGAATAGTGTCTAGACCTTTGCTGTCCACAAGGCATGTGTGGCTTTCAGATGGATAAAACAAAACCAACCTCGGAGATCTTCTTCTTCCTTGGTGCTAGCCACACTTCATACACTCTGTAGCTTCTGAGCATTAAAGCTAGGCTTGGGGCAGAGGTGCACCTCTAAAACCCACGCATTTCCCATCATACTGAACTGCCCAACCTTCGGAAATGAACACTGAAGAATGGCTTAGCTTTGCCTGGATGGCTGTGACACCCTTGGGGATTATATCAGAATCCACTCCCAGCTCAGGTCATGAGAAGTTGTCACCAGTGTACTGAAAAAGCAAAGGAAATGGCTTTTCCCTCCTCATAGAGCTTTAAATTTGCCTTCATTTTAGCATTAAATGTTTACAAAATGACAGTGATACGGTGGGAACTTGTGGGTTTGGACTAGAAAAGATGACATCAGTAAGCCTCTGTAATAATTGGGTTTTATTCATGTTGTATAAGAAATGCATCCATGTAGCCAGCTTTCTTGGACCACCAGCCCCCAAATCATGACACTGAGACTTATTAGTAAATAAATTATGAATGTTTGGCCTCATTTTAGGCTCAGTCTTAGTTTAGGCTTGTCCCACTAGCTCTTATAGCTTAGCTTATTTTAACCTGCTTCTCTTCATCTACATTTTGCCTCGGGGCTTTTTAACCTTTCCTTCTGTACGTCCTACTTTCCAGCTTCCTCCGCGTCTGGCTGGCTCTGGCATCTCCCTCTCTTTCTCCCTTGTTCTTGTCTCAAGAGTCTAGATTCCTCCTCCTCCTTATTCTCTCTGCCCGCCAGCCCCGCCTCGCCTTCTACTGCTTAGCCATTCTGCTTTGTATTAGACCAATCAGGTGCCTTAGGCAGACAGGGTGAGACAAATGTACCACATCTTTACATAAACAAATGCAGTGCACCTTTTCACAGCTAAATATTCTGCAACATAAACAAATACAGCACATCTTTAAGTAAAGTAATATTCCACAACAGACCTAATAGGTCTGATGTTCTCGTCTCTCACTGCAGACTGCAGGCTCAGCAAGGCACAATGACCCAGTGCTGGTCTTTCAAATACTGGCTTCCCTCCGTGGAGCACTTGTAGCAAGCAGGTGGCAACAGCAGCTTGGAGGACCTTCTACTGTCACAGTCCTTGTGCAGGCCCCAGGCATTGTAGTTCCTAGGCATGCCTCTACCTCAGTGAGTCTCAACTTTCCTAATTGCTGAGATCCTTTAATACAGTTCCTCATGTTGTAGTGACCCCAAGCATAAAATTATTTTCATTGCTACTTGATAACTGTAATTTTGCTGTTACGAATCATAATGTATCTGTGTCTTCTGATGGCCTTAGGTGACCCCCATGAAAGGTCGTTTGACCCCCCCCACAAAGGGATCATGACCAACAGGTTGAGAACCACCGGTGTAGCTGTTGGCATTCCTCCGCCCTTGACAGCAGCCAGTTAGAGTCCTTGGCCCAGGGTGTAAGACCCTTCCTTGGTCTTAAAGAAGGCAGTTCTCTCCAAGTCTTCTAGCAACCAGAGACTGCTTTTCTCATCTCTGAATCCTAACAGACACTGTCCTTCTGTCTCAGTCCTGCCCCCTGCCTCCTGCTGTCTCTGCTGCTGCTGCCACTTTCCTGCGCTGGCCTTCCTCAAACTGCAGCTGCTGCTGCTACACTGCCAGCGGCCTTACCCCTTAGTAGCCTGACTGCCGCTCTGCGCTGCCATCTCCATGCTACCAGCCATACTCACGTTACCCAAAGTAGGCCAGACCAGCCAGGGGACAGCTTTTATTGGGTATAGTGACGCGGCTCAGGAGACACAGCAGAGTATCTCCCTGCCTGACCTCTGTGGTGGGTAGGATGTCCCAAAGATTCCTCCTGAGTACTGGGATTAAAGGCGTGAGCCGCTGCCTCCTCCTGACTAGTTTGTGGTTTCAAGAAGCCTGTAAGGTGAATTTCTGAGAAACTTGGTCTGAAGTTACGAGGGAACAGCCTGGCAGAGAAATAAGGGGGAAAGTGACGGAAGACAGTGTGCACGGTGGCGATAAGGCACACCAGCTTTATCCTAACTGCAGTTTAAAGCTGCAGCGACCTAAACAACAGCACGTTGTAATCTGTTGACCAGGGACAGCTCATTCACTGCCGCTGTCTAATGGCTTTCTTTTGTCAACTCCCTCCCCCCCCAACCTTGAAAAGACAAGTAGGTTTTTGTATAAGAACAAGGATTCATAAATATTCCAGGGAAAATAACACCAAGAAAGGCTGATTTAATCATTCCAGTGCTAATTGCCCTAACTCACCCATGCAAGGGCAAGAGAGCTAGGCCCAGTAATGACAATCATTCCTTATCTCTAAATGCCACCTTCACTATTACGTAACTAGTCCCCAGAAAGGAGCATGGGCGAGGCTTCAGCTGTAGTAGTATGCAGCTACAAGGAAGGTCTGGTAGCTCTTTAGGGTAGGCTGCAGCAGGGAAGGAAAGGGTCACAAAGTTATCATGCCTCAACTTTCCTCTGCCTGTCCTGGTCCTATACTTTCTCCTCTGTCCAATCCAGTCTTTAAGATGTGATGAGATTCAAATTAAGACAGAGAAAAGATTAACACTGTGATTGGTTTCAATGCTCTGTCACAGAAGCATACAGTAATTTGTGTAGTCAAATGATTCTCTTCAGTTGTAGGACAACAGGCCGCTGTGCAGGGACCCAGGATAAGTGTCTGCGATGGAATGATGGGATGGGTGTTTGCTGAGGTATCAACTATTTTCTCGCTAGCCAGGTTGTCACGTTTCTCAATGAAATGACAAAAGAACTCAGCTTTTGCAAAAGATTTTATTACTATGCATGTATGATATAGGGAAAGGGCACAACACCTTCATGTGGGATCTGGGTGCAGTATCATCAGGCTTCTGTAATTAGACCTTACCCACTGAGCTGTCTTGCTAGCCAAAAGGAAAGCAGCTTTTTAAATGCTAATGGATCACTTTTTCCATAAGTATTACGACTTTTCTGGCTCCAGATAAAAGCTTTAAGAATTTTCTTTTAAGGATTTATTTATTAATTATGTATACAGCATCTGCCTGCATGTATCCCTGCAGGCCAGATGAGGGCACCAGATCTCACTATAGACGGTTGTGAGCCACCATGTGGTTTCTGGGAATTGAACTCAGAACCTTTGGAAAAACAGTCAGTGTTCTTAACCTCTGAGCCATCTCTCAGCCCCAAAATTTTTTCTTAACTGTCAATGAAGAAAGAAAATATGTCTACTGATTCATCAGGAACCCAAGAAGGAAGGCGTCTTTAGAGCAAACTAGAAAGTTGTCATTGTTGGTGGGACAGACATGTGGCCTGCCTTCTGAGTGGTGTACTGCTGGGGTGTACAGACCTCGCAGGGACTCGCGGGAAGAACAAGTCCCTTGGCTGGTATCTGAAAGGCACTTGCGCACATTTTCAACTGGGAAGGGTAACTGCAAGATGGAGGACAATACTAACCCCATTCTCTCCTCCTGAGTGGCCCAAAGCCTGCATGTAAGAGACTATTCAGTTATACTGCTGTCAAGGCAGCCAGCTCGTTCCACAGCCTGGCCACGTGAATGGGATTCACAGGTTTTCAAAAAGGTGACTCCACCTCACCCATCTCCACATACACCGTCTTCAGCTGTGAATAGTACTCAATCGTCACACGGCCATTCTCTCTGCCAAATCCTGAAAAGACAAGACGGGGTCAGAGTGAGCTGGTCACTACAGCGGTCTGAAGTCACACACTACCTCAAATGCAAGCTCTGATGGTCTGGGTGGGAAGCCCATTCTCAAACCAAGTACTTTTGGGGAGCTGGGGCCAGCGAGTGTTAGGACAGGGAAGTAACACAGCCTCATTTCAGAGCATGAGTCCTGACGTCAGGTACCTGCTGCTCTGGGTGAACATCTGAAAAATGTTCAGCCTCTTTAAGGAAGCATGTTAACGTCAGGCGCTACAGCCTACCAAGCACAAAGCCCTGGGTTCCATCCCCAGCAGCAGACAGCTTGGGCAGAGTATCACCCGCCTGTAATCCCACTTTACACAGACAGGGCCTATTCAAGTCTGCTCCACTACCCAATAAGCTCTAGATACATGAGACTGTGTTCTCCCTTCCCCACCCCCAGCCCTGCAAAAAATAAAAAATAAAAAAAAAAGCAGCTTATTAAAGCAATCCACCTGACAGCCCTGGAAAGCAGTGTTCATTTAAAACTTGACTATGACTAACAAGGTTTATCCATCTTTTAAATGTGCAAAGAGCAGACTTTCAGTTCCTTGATTACTTAATGTCCTCAAGCACTGCCCAACACCTAATGAGTAATATGTAAAAAAGACAGCACCCCATGCTTGGGTTTTGTGCTGTATCCTGGTCCAAACCCATGGCTAGCTAAGCCTGAGGACAGGCACTCTCTCTCATCACACACTGTCCACTGTCGTGCTACTCAAAAGGAATGAAAACCCTAAGGCCTAAGCCCTATCCTAAAAGTTAGTTATTAATGAAATAGCACCTTGACTTCTACTTGCATCATGAACGTGTACAGCTCCTTCGTGTACCACACTGGGATGAGGAAGACTGGTGGGATGTCGTTGAGGAGAGCAAGGATAACGCTGAGTATCAGGTAAGACTCGACACCCACCATCACTTCAGTGTTCATAATATTAAGGTGGCCAAAGACTATGGGTTGGACTCTGAAACTGTGTTCAAACCAATTTTTAGTTTAAATGAAAAAAGTATGGGAAATAAATGAATACAGGTCCCAGAATATAAAGAGCGAACCTCAAAGTGGTGGGTATATCCTCATGCCTCAAACCCCTGAAACACCAGACCACACATATGAGGGGCAAAAATAAATGAGCAGTAGCTTAGGGGACACTCTGGTGCCATCCAGAACAGAAATGATGGCTAGAATTGTGACAAATGGCAAATTAAGAGACTTTATAAATTTGGGCCCCAAAGAGAAAACCCATTAATATAAGCTTTCTGGAATGACTTTAGAAGCCCCTAAGCCCTACTGATGGGCATACCTGATGTGGAACCCCTGCAGGAGTGTTTAATGCTCAGAGCAATCAATCCAACAACTAAAGAAAATGTAATGCTACCCACAAGACATGCCATGAGATGTAAATCAGCCATTCACATGCCATGTTGTACAGGAGAACTTCCTGGCGATGCCGGCCTGCATTCCAGTGAGGCTGGGGAGGATGGAGTCTGTCTCCTCAGGCTATGCTAGTCACAGGCTGAGGAACACTGGTGTGGCAGCACTGGCTACAGTGGCTGGCTTGTGCCTTCCCACCTCCTCACCTGACTTCTTATATCCACCAAAGGGCAACTCTACTGGGCTGACATTGTAGTTGTTAATGTAGCATGTTCCCGCCTGGAGCTCAGCCGCCACCCTGTGAGCCCGCTGGATGTCCCTGTGAGGGAAAAGGAGCGCTGGTTATTCACAGTTCAAGCTAACTTTACAGGAAACCCCAGAGTGTAAACTGGAAGGGTCCTGAAATCCTGCCAAACTCTTGTTTCTTCAAACTGTTTAAAACCCTTTCATTGCCCAGGCAAAAGAAGACGCAGATTTTAAAAATAAAAAAATCACTAAAGTAAGCAGCAACAAGATTGCCGCTATTGAGCGGTGGGGACAACTACACCACCTCACACAGGGATGACGGTGTGGACAACTACACCACCTCACACAAAGTGATGAAGGTGGAACCCCTTACACGGTGCACAAGCATGCACTTGCATAGAACACAGGTCTGAAAACTATAAAATCATCAGAAATACAGAAATAATTTTCCATGGCCCCAGATTAGACAAAGCCTCCTTAAATATAACACTCAAAGTAGCAGACAAAAACAAAAGCAAAATCCACAAAAATGAGAACCAAATCCACAATCGAATATGACCTCACACCCAGGAGTATGGCTGAAACTGAAACATGCCAATGAAGGCTGATGCAGGTATGGAGAAATTAAGAGCCTTTTATTTTGTATGTATGTTTGTGGGCATGTGTGTGCTATAGCACATGTGTGGAGGCCAGAGGACAACTTTGAGTCAGTTCAAGGCCTGCATGGGCTACAGAAAAATGTCATGGTCATCTTTGAAAACAAAGAACACCTAACTCAAAATAAAAAGTAAAAAAAAAAAAAAGGGCTGGTGATGCTGGAGATATACAGCTCAGTGTAGGATGCTTGCTTAGTATTGCCAAGGTCCTAGGTTTAATCCTTGGTACCCCAACAGACACACAGACACACAGACAGACACACAGACACACACACAC
>PVIU01021282.1:0-32106 GCA_004026605.1 Ondatra zibethicus | reverse complement strand
AGCATTGTGTTAGTAGGTGGACACTTCAAAAGTTGACCTAGCCAGGGAAAACAGGTCACTGGGGACATGTCTTTGGAAGTTCTTCTTGGTCTCTGGTTTTATAGTCTTAGCTTTCTGTCCTGCATGAAGTAAATGCCTTCTCTACCACATGCTTCCACACCATGATGCTCAAACACACAAGGCCTAGCAACCTATATAATGCTACTTGTATTATGTTTTCAGAATGTTTCAGGCTTAAGTAAGCACAAAGACAGTGGCGGCAACGCCAGCCATTGTTATTTTGAGCTCCAATTAAGGCAACGTAACATGAAGTCATTTGGCAATAGCTGAATTTTCTTCTCCTTTCCTTCCCTCCACATATATCTCTCCTCTTCTCTCCCTTCTCTGTCATCCTCCTTGTCTCTGTATAGATCTGGCTGTCCCAGAACTCACTTTGTAGGCTAGATTGGCCTCAAACTCCCAGAGATCCACCTGCCTCTGCCTCCTGACAAGCATGTGCCACCACTACCTGGCTATAGTATACATTTTTTGGTTTTGGAGTTTTTTGTTTGTTTGTTTTTTATTTTTCAAGACAGGGTTTCTCTGTAGTTTTGGAGCCTCTCCTGGAACTAACTTTGTAGACCAAGCTGGCCTCGAACTCACAGAGATGTGCCTTCCTTTACCTTCCAAGTGCTGGGATTAAAGGAGTGCACCACTACCACCCAGCTATAGTATATATTTTTAACCTTCACACTTCATCAGCAACTAGAGTTTTGATCCATTTAAACAAATAAAATTATTTTCTTAATCCACTGCAATGTCCAAAAGTGAATCCTAGTCTCCACTTGGGTTATGGTCGGTAGATGTAAATAGGAGGAAACAACTGTTGTGCATTTACTTTTCTTAGTCTTTACTAGAATAATAACCATAAAAGGAGTCTTTCTGCTGAGACTCCAAAACAAAGGTTTGTTGACTCTTGATAATAAATACAAATGCCTTACCAATTGAATTTTAGGATCAGCCACATCTCTGAGAACGTGAAACTTGAGGCCATTGTGAATGAAAGTATTAACTGGAATTTTAACAACTAGAAATGAGCTTGATAAGTCACGAGGAAGTCTAAACAGACTCTCTTTTCTTTTTAGGACAGGATTTATTTTAAGCCTAATCAATGTGAGATTAGAATATTTTTTAAAACTATATATTTTACATAAGAAGGCAAATACAAATAAAGATGAGAGAGCCAGCAAACTGTTGTTTGGGGACCTGTCATTTAATAGATGTCTCACAGCTGTTCCAGGAGAACATTTCACTTTGGAATTAGGATTTATCTGTGGTATGTCAAATCTCTGAGCCCAGCTGTACTCATTAGGAAATGTCCACCCTAGAAGGACTATAGTCCTGTCTAAAACATCTGAGCACACCAGCCCAGAGGATGCTTGCAAACTTCCACCTCTTTCCATCACTGAGGTTTACATTACCTGGGATAATCTCTAACCATAGATAAGAGAGGACGGCAACATTAAATTCTAAACTCTTAGAAGTCTAAAAAGTAAAGATTAAGATAAAAAGGTGAAAGAAAATTATGAAAAAAAGATTGCCCCGACGCTTGAAAAATGCAAAAGAAAGGAGACAGTGATTTTGACAATAGGGCTGTGTTCAGTGTGTATGGCACAGTACAGGGAATGTGAGATAAGAAAAACCCGGTCTTTCCCTTCATGGTGCTTGTCATGTTGGAGTGCACAACAAAAGAAACATGGTGTGAGAAGTACAGTGAGTGACTCAAAAGCACTGCACCCAGCCCTGGCCAAACTTCAGATTCCTAATATGCTGTGTACACAGATGAGCCCAGCACTCTAGTTACTGCTTGAGCTTTGAGCATCGACAAATGTATCAGTCAGTGAACAAGCACAGAGCTGGAGCAGTGGGAAACATGGCTAAGAGAGCTGTAAACCGGGTATGGTGGTGCATACCTACCATTCCAACAAGGGCCAGGGAAAGGATTATGAGTTCCAGTCTCGCCGAAACCAAAACAATAACAAAGACATCAGTGTTAACAGAGTTGTGTGCAAAATTAGCTTGCGAAAATGTGGGGCTGATTAGGCAAATCCAAAACCCTGTGCAAGTCACCGGAAAGGGCAGCAGGAGGCCTCAGACAGCTGAGACCGCAGCCCACAACCAAGACTTCTTCCTTGAGGATGTGTCAGCTCCGTCCTCATGGTCTTTCAACTGACTGAGTCAGGCCCTGTAGGAAATCTAGGAAAACCTCAGTTCCTAAAGCCAACAGAAGACGGACTTGAATCACGTCTACAAAACACCTTCAGAGCTAAATTCACAGTCAAAGTGACCAAAATAATAAACCTGGGGACTATGTATCTAACACCACCATTTCCTAGCTGAACAACCAGAAAAAAAGTCTTTAAATTTCTTTAAATCTGTATTTATTTGTAAAGTGGAGGTATTAATAGAGTAAATTTTCAACAGATATTACTTATCTTTACTATCTGAGTGATAGTAGAAAATCAACCCGTTTCTCTGAGTTTCTGTAAAACCACCTATTTTCCTATAACTCAGGGATGTGAGGTATTTTTTTCTTAAAAGCATAGTTGCACTAGCACTCATGAGAATTAAATAGACATTCTTTTTTTAACGTGTGTGTGTGTGTGTGTTTGTAACATGTATACATGTGCCATGGAAGCTAAAAGAAACAGGGTATTGAATCTCCAGAGCTGGAATTCCAGGCAATTGTGAACCTCTTAGTATAGGTACTAAGAACCAAACTAGTTACCTGGAAAAACAGTAAACAGTCGTAATGGCTGACATCTCTCCAGACCCAAGATGATTTTTTAATTGCTTTGGAGATGAGTTATTAACTGGAAAATCAAGACACACATATTTTCAAAAACAAGTTTTATAAAAATTCAAACATTAATTACAATCACAGGTTTTAATGTTTTATTAGCATATATTAATTACATGTAATGGGTTTGACTGTGGCATTTTCATACTTGTTCATAAGTATATTTTGACTATATTCATTTTTGAAATTTTTTTATTGATTTTATTGAGTTACACATTTTTCTCTGCTCCCCTTCCTTCCCCTCCCTTTCTACCCTCTCCCATGGCCCCCATGCTCCCAATTTACTCAGGAGATCTTGTCTTCTTCTACTTCCCATGTAGATTAGATCCATGTATGTCTCTTTTAGGGTCCTCACTGTTGTCTAGGTTCTCTGGGATTGTGAATTGCAGGCTGGTTTTCTTTGATTTATGTCTAAAAGCTACTTATGAGTGAGTACATATATTTGTCTTTCTGGGTCTGAGTTACCTCACTCAATATGATGTTTTCTAGATCCATCCATTTGCCTGCAAATTTCAAGATGTCATTATTTTTCTGCTGTGTAGTACTCCATTGTGTAAATGTACCACATTTTCCTTATCTATTCTTTGGTTGAGGGGCATTTTAGGTTGTTTCCAGGTTCTAGCTATGACAAACAATGCAGCTATGAACATAGTTGAGCACATGTCCTTGTGGTATGACTGAGCATCCTTTGGGTATATACCCAAAAGTGGTATTGCTGGGTCTTGAAGTAGGTTGTTTCCTAATTTTCTGAGAAATCACCATACTGATATCCAAAGCAGTTGTACCAACTCGCTACCAGCAATGCAGAAGTGCTCCCTTTATCCTACATCCTCTCCAGCATAAACTGTCATTAGCATTTTTGATCTTGGCCATTATTACAGGTGTAAGATGGAATCTCGGAGTTGTTTTGATTTGCATTTCTCTGGTGACTAAGGATGTTAAACATTTCCTTAAGTGTCTTTCAGTCATTTTATATTCCTCTGTTGAGCGTTCTCTGTTTAGATCTGTACCCCCCCCTTTTTTTTTTTACTGAATTATGTGTTCTTTTGATGACCAATTTCTTGAGTTCTTTGTATATTTTGGAGATGAGCCCTCTGTCTGATATGGGGTTGGTGAAGAATTTTTCCCATTCCATCGGCTGCCGTTTTGTATTTTAACTATATTCATACATACAGCTGGTAATCTTCTCCTTCACCCCTCCTACTCCTGTTAACCCCCTTTTCTAAATTTTCTCCTTTCCTCTCTCTCTCTCTCTCTCTCTCTCTCTCTCTCTCTCTCTCTCTCTCTCTCTCCCCTCTGAGTGTGTGTGTATTAGTGCACATGCAGACACATGCATGCACTCTCCACTGCATAATTCAGTGAATTCATTAGGATTGCTTACAAGAACGTGACTGTATTGGTTTATAGGAATGTGGACACCTTATTAGTAATTATAGCACCAAGAAAGTATCTTTGCCTCTCCCACCCTTATCTATATATATTAATCCTCCATGACAGGGTTTTGATGGAGCCAATATTATGACGATCTTGTGCAGGTAGTCATAGTTCCTGTAAATTGATGCATAGAAGTCAGCTTTCACAACTTTCCCTGCCCCCTCCTTTCACTTTTACATTCTTTTCTTCTGCAAGGTTCTCCTTACCTTGGAGGAAGTGATATATAAGCATCACTTGTGAACAGGCATTCACAGTCATTTGCTCTGGGTCTTTTGATTGGTTATGAGTATCTGAAGTCACCAGTGGCTAATTCAGAAAAAGCTTCTCTGACCAAAGCTGAAAACAGTACTGTCCTGTGGCCATGGTTACGCAGAAAGCAATGTGACAAGCACATTGTGTCATAGGAAGTCTGCTGATGCTTTCCTGTGTAAAATCTTAACTTTCCCTTCCAATTTAAAGGGAATCTGTCAGATATTTGCAATACCTCTTGTAAATTAACAATCCCTTATTATTTTATGAAGGACAGTTTAGCAGTAACTATAAAAATTTGATATTTGAACATTTCATATCCTAGGTAACTTTTCCTACAAATATTCTTACATATATCTCTATACATTGTTGAATTAAAACAAATATGGAAAACAAGCCAAGTATTGATCAGTGGATGAGTGGATTCTTTCATGATGCTATCTAATATAATATTACTGTGGTGGTTTGAATGTAATTTGCCCCCAGAATCTCATAGGGAGTGGCATTATTAGGAGTAGGTTTGAGCTTGTTGGAGGAAGTGTGTCACTATAAGGGTGGACTTGGATGTTTCCTATGCTCAGTATACTCCCCAATGTCTTAGTCAACTTCCTATTGCCTACAAACCAAGACGGAGCACTCTCAGCTCCAGCACCACATCTGCCTGCATGCTGCCATGCTCCCTGTCATGATGATAGTGGACTGAACCTCTGAAACTATAAGTGAGCCACACCAATTAAATTTTCTTTATAAGAGTTACTGTGATGTCTCTTCACAGCAATAAAAACACTAAATAAGACAATCACACAGCTGCAAAAGCAGAAAAGTAAGAATGTTTTCTATTATGTTTCTAGTGTTATGTGTGTAAGTATTCCAAAATATTATAAATAAAGCAACTTGGAGGAAAAAAAGAGTGAAGACTATATAATCTTCCTACATATTTTTGGGGGCCATGGAAGTTGCAACAGGTGACAACTAGTGTTCAGATGTCAACTCACCAAAGGAATGATTCTCTAATGGAGGAGAATCCCATCCAGGCAAGGCCAATGGGACCACTGACTCTGGAAACTGTTGCTCCTGTCTGTAACTTCACTTATGCAAAAGCAGTTTTGATGTCTTCCCAATGCCTGCATTGTAGTGTGTTATCTCATGTGATGTATATATGTAATCTTATGATTGCATCTCAATCTTATGGACACATATGTCCATGTATGGTCAGGAAGATGACTTCTCATTAAGCTGTATATTTTTTGACATATAGAAAATATACTAGGATATGTTTGATAACTAGACCTATTGTCCCATGAGGATTGTAAGATACTTAAAAACCTATTTTATCCTTTTAGTCAAGCTACACACAATTAGCTCATTTTTACCTCAGAGAAAGTTAAAACTTGACTAAATGTTTCTGTATATGGATCATAAGTTAAAAAGCTTTACAGATATGCACAAGGTCAAAGTCACAGATGTCTAACCAAAGTTATTAACCCAAAGTAACCTAAAAAAAATCAGGCCAGCTCTTCACTTGCCAAGTCTGACTGAAAAGATCTGACTCTCTGTTTACAAATCTTTCTGCAGCTTGTCTCAATCAGCCTCTGGTCACAGTCTTACATTTGGAACCTTGAAACCTTGCATTGCCATGGTAAATGTCTCAGCTCCTTATTATTTACCCAGGAATGTGCTCTAACCAATGAGATGTAACTCATTTAACTCTTTTTCTTACTGCCTCAAGGTCCTGGAAAAATGTATTTAAGCTAGATGAACATAAAATTAAGAGATTTAGAACAGAGAATTGAAACAGGAATTATAACCAAAGATTTAGAACTACGGAATTGGAACTAAAGAATTAGGGCTAGAGAATTATAGACATTTAGGACAAGAGAATTAGAATGAAGAATAATAAAAGAAAATGACCCTCAGATTGTGTAGAAAGACATAATAGAAATCTTTCAATCATTGCTTCTGAGAAGTCTTCTCTGGCTTGGGAGCCAAACTTCCAGACCACTAAACATATCACACGTGTGTGTGTGTGTGTGTGTGTGTGTGTGTGTGTGTGTGTGTGTGTATGTGTGTGTGTGTGTGTGTATGTGTTTATATATTCATGTTGGTTTGCATTGTTATAAAGAAAGGAAAATACATATCAAATCAACAAAGAAAGCAATTATTCTGTTGGTACAGTGGATAGAACCTGGGTTTTAAGGAGCAGGATGCACAGCTAAGCATCTCATTGTGTATCTTTCTATAATTATATCTGTGGGTACCTATCATGTCAATCAGTTATCACAAAATGCTGTCTTAGGCCACATTAGACTTAATAATTATTTATCTTTCCATCACAGGTCACCTGATCAAGTTGGGCCCAGAGCAGAGGCTTGGCTTCAACTTTCAGTGCCTAGACTAGCTCCAGTTCCCATTCAGACATACAGATGTACTTCCTGTGTCACTCTCCTGAGCTTACAGAAACAGAAATATACACAGTGGTAAAAGAAGTCTGCAAAGCCTCTAAATAAATAGGCTGAAAATGGCACAGTTGCTACTTCTATGCATTAGCCAGAGACAGGCAGTTTGACCAAACACACCCTGACTACAACAAAGACATAGCAGGAACCAGGATGCAGGGAGGAGCCCATGATTCACTTTAGGACAGAGCATCTCAAAATACTTTAAACGTAGAACTGTGAGTCATAGGAGCAGCAAGATTTAGGCATTATTATTTTTTACTTAAGAATTGTGTTATCAGTGTCTATGGATCATGGGTGGAATGGAATGAAAAAAAATACATCTTTATGAGTTCATAGGACAGGAAGGATTCTGGGCCAGATTTTACCCGAAACTGTTTACATAGGAGGTGACTAAGCCCTAAATAAGCTTAGGACAAACCAAAAGCTGAGTAATCTGAGAAACAAGAAGCTCTGGAGAGGAACTGTTAATCTCAGAACATAATTATTTATTTATGATAAAAATAAGTCAAAAAGGAAACAAGTACATTATAAAAATGTGCTTAAGACCTAGGACAGAGAGGACCTGAGGAAACAACCTCCACCAGGAGCAGAAGCCAGGAGCAAATCCAGTCCCAGAAGCCAACCCAATCCTGGGACACTTGGCAGATCAGGATTGAGCCAGCGATCTGACCCGGAGTCAGCAATCTCCACGGGAACCGGAGTGGGACAGAACCAGCTACCTAGGACAGAGAACGAACAAGCTCCACCGGGAGCAGAAGCCAGGAGCAAACCCAGTCCCAGGAGCCAACTCAGTCCCAGAACACTGGTGGACCAGGACTAAGCCAGCGACCAGATCCAGAGTCAGCAATCTCCACTGGAATAGGTACAGGGAAATAACTGCTGAGTGAGTGAGCCAGAGCCAGAGACCACTGAGGGTCCAAACATGAATCTGGGACCTTCAAGGGAGTAGACCTAAGCCAGGACCCCAGTGGGTCTGGGCATGAGTCTAGGACCTTCCAGGAACAAGGCCTGAGCCAGGACCTCTGCCAGTCCGGGCGTGAGTGAACCTGGGTCCTCTGAGGGAATAGGCAGGAACCAGAGATCTTGGCAGGGCCAGGTATGAGTAGTCTGGGTCCTCAGAGGGAGTAGGACTGACCTCTTTGGGTCAGGGCATTGGTCTGGGACATCAAAGGGAATAGGCAGGAACCTGGAACCTCTATGGGTCTGAGCATGAGTCTGGGACCTCTGGGGGAGTAAGCAGGTCCTCTGCAGGTCCGGGTGCACCCAAGCCTGGGACCTCTGAGGCAGTAGACTGAAGCCAGAAACCTTTCCAGGTCCAACACCAATGCAGGGACTTCTGCAGGAGGGGTTCCAGACCAGGATTTAGAGAAACAGGGCAAAGCTAGCAACCTAGGACAAAGTAGGCTTGAGAAAGCAAACTCCAAGGGAGCAGAGCAAAGCACAGGAGTGCTGGCCTATCTCCAGGAACACAGAGTAACCAATGGGGTAACTAGAACTGTGACACTGACTGTACCATGGGGAACAACCATCTGAGCTTTGGATTCACTGGCACCTAGAAGATTATTCAACAGAATCTCAGACAACCCCAACCACACCTATTAGAGGAAAAGATGGGTAGAAAAGGTAAGAACACACACAACATCACAAAGAGCAACACAACAACAGGAAAACCTAAAGACCCTACAACAGCAAGACCTGAACAACCAAATATGAATGAAGCAGAAGAAAATGATCTAAAAAATAACTTCAATAGAATGCTTGAAACTCTAAAGGAGGAAATGAGAAATTCCCTTAAAGAAATGGAGGAAAAGACAAACAAAAATTGGAAAACATCAGCAAATCACGTAAAGAAAACCAAGATAAAGAAGTTAAACAAATGAAAGAAACTATTCAGGATTTGAAAACTGAAATAGAGACAATAAAGAAAATACAAACCAAGGGAATTATAGAAACAGAAATCATGAGAAAATGACCAGGAACCATAAAAGCAAGCATGAACAGCAGAATACAAGAGATGGAAGAGAGAATCTCAAGCGCTGAAGATACAATAGAGGAAATAGACTCACCAGTTAAAGAAAACATTAAATCTAACAAGAGCTTAACCCAAAATATCCAGGAAATATGGGACACCATGAAAAGCCCAAATCTAAGAATGATAGGTATAGAAGAAGGAGAAGAAGTTCAACTCAAAAGCACAGAAAATATATTTAACAAAATCATAGAAGAAAACTTTCCCAACCTAAGGAAAGATATGCCTATGAAGATACAAGAAGCTTACAGAACACCAAATGGACTGGATCCAAATAAAAAGTTATCTCGCCACATAATAATCAAAACACTAAAAATACAGAGTAAAGAAGGAATATTAAGAACTGTAAAGGAAAAAGGCCAAGTAACATATAAAGGTAGACCTATCAGAATTACACCTGACTTCTCATTGGAAAAAGTGAAAGCCAGAAGGTCATGGTCAAGCATTATGCAGACATTAAGATATGCCAGCCCAGACTACTATACCCAGCAAAACTTTCAATCAACATAGAAGGACAAAACAAGATATTCCATGACAAATCTAGATTTCACCAATACCTAGCCACAAACCCTACACAAAATACTAGAAGGAAAACTCCAACCCAAGGAAGATGGCTTACACCAACAAAAATATAGACAATTGATGATCTCATAGCAGCAAATTCAAAAGAAGGGAAAAACATACAAATTAACATCACCAACAGTGAAAACTAAATTAACAGGAGTTAGCAATCACTGGTCATTAATATCCCTTAATGTAAATGGACTCAACTCACCTATAAAATAGCACAGGCTAACAAACTGGATATGAAAACAGAATCCATCCTTCTGCATACAAGAAACATACCTCAACCTCAAAGATAGACATCACCTCAGAGTAAAGGGTTGGAAAAAATATACCAATCAAATGTACCTAAGAAACAAGTGGGTGTAGCTATCCTAATATCTAACAAAACAGACTTCAAGCTGAAATCAGTCAAAAGCGACAAAGAAGTCACAGGAAAAATCCATGAAGAGGAAATTTCAATACTGAACATCTATGCCCCAAATACAAGGGCACCCTCATATGTCAAAGAAACACTTCTAAAGCTTAAATCATACATTAAACCACACACACTAATAGTGGGAGACTTCAACACTCCCCTCTTGCCACTGGACAGGTCAATCACACAAAAAATAAACAGAGAAATAAGAGAACTAACAGATGTTATGACTCAAATGGGCTTAACAGACATCTGTAGAATATTCTATCCTAACAAAAAAGAATATACCTTCTTCTCAGCACCTCATGGAACCTTCTCAAAAATTGACCAAATACTCGGTAACAAAACAAACCTCAACAAATACAAAAAAAATGAAATAACCCAATGTACCTTTTCAGATCACCATGGTATAAAACTAGAATTCAAGAGCAATACTAATTCCAGGAAACTGAGAAACACATGGAAATTAAACAATGCTCACCTGAATCATTAATGGGTCAAGGAAGAAATATAGGGAGAAATTAAAGACGTCCTAAAATTCAATGAAAATGACCACACAACATACTCAAATTTATGGGACACAATGAAAGCAGTGTTAAGAGGAAAGTTCATAGCACTAAAAGCCTACATAAAGAAGCTAGAAAAATTCCACACTGGTGAATTAACAGAACATTTGAAAACTTTAGAACAAAAAGAAGCAAACTCACCTAAGAGAACTAGATGGCAGGAAATAATCAAAGTGAAAGCTGAAATCAACAAAATAGAAACAAGGAAAAAAAGACAAAGAGTCAATGAGACAGAGTTGGTTCTTCGAGAAAATCAACAAAATAGACAAACATTATTCCAAACTAACCAAAAGGCAGAAAGAGAATATCTAAATTAACAAAATGAGAAATGAAAATGGGGACATAACAACAGACATGGAGGAAATACAGAGAATCATCAGATCATATTTTGAAAACCTGTACTCAACAAAATTGGAAAACTTAAAGGAAATGGACAACTTTCTGGATAAATATCACTTACCAAAATTAAATCAAGACCAGATAAGCAAATTAAACAGACCAATAACTGCTGAAGAAAAAGAAACAGTAATCAAAAGTCTCGCAACCAAAAAGATCCCAGGAATTCTACAAGACTTTCAAAAGCTCAGAATTCTACAAGACTTTCAAAGAACTAATACCAATACTCCTCAAATTATTCCACACAATAGAAACAGAAGGAACATTGCCAAACTCTTTTTATGATGCTACAATTACCCTGATACCCAAATCACAGAAAGGCATTACTAAGAAAGAGAATAACAGACCAATCTCACTCATGAACATTGATGTAAAAATACTCAATAAAATACTGGCAAATTAAATCCAAGAACACATCAGAACCATCATCCACCATGATCAAGTTGGCTTCATCCCAGAGATGCAGGGATGGTTCAACATACAAAAATCTGTCAACATAATCCACCTTATAAACAAGCTGAAAAATAAAAACCACATGATCATTTCATTAGATGCGGAAAAAGCTTTTGACAAAATACAACATCCCTTCATGATAAAGGTCTTGGAGAGATCAGGGATACAAGGAACATACCTAAACATAATAAAGTCAATATACAGCAAGCCAATAGCCAACATCAAACTAAATGGAGAGAAACTCCCAATGATTCCACTGAAATCAGGAATAAGACAAGGTTGTCCACTTGTAACACAAAGGGCCTGCTCATTGGGGTTTATGTCCACCCGGTCCCCCAGCCAGTTAGTCCCAGAGAAAATCACACAGAGGTCTCCAGAAGATTATAAACTGATTGGCCCATTAGCTCAGGCTTCTTATTAGCTCTTATAACTTATATTAACCCATTTTCCTTATCTATGTTAGCCCCATGGATATGTTACCTTTCTCAGCGGGGCAGGTCACATCCTGCTTCTTCGGTGGTCTGGGCATGGAGTCCCGAGAGAGCTTCCTGCTTCCCAGAATTCTATTCTCCTTGCTCTGCCTCTACTTTCTGTCAGGTTGTCCCACCTATACATCCTGGCTAATGGCCAATCAGCATTTATTTAAATCATGATTGACAGAATATAGACAATACTCCTGCACCACTTCCCCCTCTTTTTTTTTTAAACAAAGAAAAATATCCATAGTCCATTTTTTGGGAATGTGGGCAAGGTATTCCAGGCTACTTCCAGCTGATTGGGGGCACTGATAATCTTATGGAAACCTAAAGAAAATTTAGAGCTATGATCAAGTTCTGACTGGAATATCCTGTGATGCTTGATCATCTCAGGCAGCAGTCTTGAATCTGTTCTGGATGTAGAACTCAGTCATCTGTGTCATCTGTTCTTACCAGAGATTTCTCAGGTGGTCTTCCTTGATCAAACCTGATTTTTTTTATATCAGAATGAATCTACAGCCTCTCATTTCCTGTGGAAACAAAAGCAAAATCTCTTCTCCAAAGTAACATATCTTTTGACTTCAATTTTGAAGTCAAGATATTTTCAAAATACCTTCCTTGGGTTAATTCAGCAGCATTTATAAACAAAAGTCTTTTAGCAGCTGTTTCTCCTTCCTCGGCATTCAAACAATTCAAAGAAAGCATAATAGCATACAGTATCAAGATTCTCTGTGTATTTTCCATCTTTATGTGGCTTTATTTTAACCTCTATTTCTTTTATTTTTACTTTTAGTTTTTGAGACAGGTTCTCTGTGTATCTTTGTCCTGGAACTCCCTCTGTAGACCAGGCTGTCCTTGAACTCATAGAGATCCACCTGTCTCTGCCTCCCCAGTGCTGGGATTAAAGGTGTGTGCTACCACACCATGAACTCACAGAGATCTGCCTGTCTCTTCCTTCCCAATGCTGGGATTAAAGGTGTGTGCTACCACACCATGAACTCACAGAGATCTGCCTGTCTCTTCCTTCCCAATGCTGGGATTAAAGGTGTGTGCTACCACACCTTGAAGTCATAGAAGTCAATCTACCTCTGCCACCCTAGTTTTGGGATTAAAGGTGTGTACCACCACACCCAACTACTCTTTCTTTCTTTTTTACTTTAAGAACTTTAACCTTTAGCCTGCATATATTTTTAAAACACTATAAACCATTTAGAGGTTTTCTTCGTCTTTGAATCTCTCTTTACTGTATATCTCTTCTGACCACATGGGTCTTTAATTTACCAAGCAATATGGGTAGGATTAAAAACCGTGGCTTTGACAGCTGGATCCAGCCCATATCTTAGCTTTATGAGATTTCAGCCACATAGCTGAGGTATCGGCTGTAGCTGTGTTCACTGCCACAACTTTACAGCATTTCAAGGTCCCTGCGAGCAAGCAAGCTGCAGCAGTGTGTCCACAAACAACAGTCAAATGCTCAGTAGTTGGACTGCCTGCCTGAAAGAGTCAGAGTTTGCCCTGGCAGGATGGCCCAGAAAGCTGGCATTTTAAAATGGCACAGCTTTTTTCTGGCTAAAGTCCAAAAAGCATGCAGTCAGCTTTTATCAACACCATTTAAGTGTTTTGTGGCAGGACCTCTTAAAGAGCTGCAGGGTTTTACAGCTAAAGCTGAGTGAGGAAGCCTCTCGTAAATGAGAGCACTTGCTTGCCTCTAGCAAGCAGAGCAGACCCAAGAAATTGCTGCTACCAAGAAAACATGCTTTACTCTATTCTTTCCCAAGCTATCTCAGGCTTTCTGTGGATGCAGTTATCCATGTGGGCGGCCATTTGTAACATGAAGGGCCAGGCTTGTCGGGGTTTCTGTCCTACCTGGTCCTCCAGCCGTTTAGTCCCAGAGAAAATTACACAGAGGTCTCCAGAAGATTATAAACTGATTGGCCCATTAGCTTAGGCTTCTTATTAGCTCTTGTAACTTATATCCACTCTCTCCATATCTATTCAAAATAGTTCTTGAGGTCCAAGCTAGAGCAATAAGACACCAAAAGGAGATCAAGGAAAAGAGGAAGTCAAACTCTCACTGTTTGCTGATGATGTGATAGTTTACATAAGCAATCCCAAAAATTCTACCAAGGAACTTCTACAACTCATAAACACTTTCAGTAATATAGCAGGATACAAGATTAACTCAAAAAAAAATCAGTAGCCCTCCTGTACACAGATGATAAAAGGGCTGGGGAAGAAATCAGAGAATCAACACCCTTCACAGTAGTGACAAATAGCATAAAATATCTCAGAGTAACTCTAACCAAACAAGTGGAAGATTTGTATGACAAGAAGTTTAAACCTTTGAAGAAAGAAATTGAAGAAGACACCAGAAAGTGGAAAGATCTCCCATGCTCTTGGGTAGGCAGAATTAACATAGTAAAAATGGCAATCTTACCAAAAGCAATTTACAGATTCAACACAATGCCCATCAAAATCCCAGCAAAATTCTTCAAAGACCTTGAAATTACAGTGCTCAACTTCATATGGAAAAGCAAAAAACCCAGGATAGCCAAAACAATCCTGTACAATAAAAGAACTTCTGGAGGCATCACAATCCCTGACTTCAAACTCTACTACAGAGCTACAGTACTGAAAACAGACTGGTACTGGCATAAGAACAGACAGGAGGACCAATAGAACCAAATAGAAGACCCAGATATCAATCCACACATCTTCAAACACCTGATTTTTGACAAAGAAGCAAAAAATAGCAAATGGAAAAAAGAAAGCATATTCAACAAGTGCTGGCATAACTGGATATCAACATGTAGAAAAATGAAAATAGACCCATATCTATCACCATGCACAAAACTCATGTCCAAATGAATCAAAGACCTCAACATAAAGCCATCCACATTGAACCTTATAGAAGAGAAAGTGGGAAGTACACTTGAACGCATTGGCACAGGAGACCACTTCCTAAATAGAACCCCAGCAGCAAAGACACTGAGAGAAACAGTTAATGGGACCTCCTGAAACTGAAAAGCTTCTGTAAAGCAAAGGACACACTCAACAAGACAAAACAACAGCCTATAGAATGGGAAAAGATCTTCACTAACTCCACATCAAACAGAGGTCTGATCAAGAACTCGAGAAATTGGTCATCAAAAGATCACATAATCCAATAAAAAAAATGGAGTACAGACCTAAACAGAGAACTCTCAACAGAGGAATCTAAAATGGCTGAAAGACACTCAAGGAAATGTTCAACATCCTTAGTCATCAGAGAAATGCAAATCAAAACAACTCTGAGATTCCATCTTAACACCTGGAAGAATGGCCAAAATCAAAAACACTGATGACAACTTATGCTGGAGAGGTTGTGGGGAAAAGGGAACACTTCTGCATTGCTGGTGGGAATGCAAGCTGGTACAACCCCTATGGATGTCAGTGTGGTGATTTCTCAGAAAATTAGGAAACAACCTACTTCAAGACCCAGTAATACCACTTTTGGGTATATATCCAAAGGATGCTCAATTGTGCCACAAGGATATGTGCTCAACTATGTTCATAGCAGCTTTGTTTGTCATAGCCAGAACCTGGAAACAGCCTAAATGCCCCTCGACCAAAGAATTGATAAGGAAAATGTGGTACACTTACATAATGAAGTACTACACAGAAGAAAAAAAATGACATCTTAAACTTGGCAAGAAAATGGATGGAGCTAGAAAACATTATTTTGAGTGAGGTAACCCAGACACAGAAAGACAATTATCACATGTACTCACTCATAGGTGGTTTTTAAACATAAAGCAAAGAAAGCCAGGCTACAAACCACAATACCAGAGAACTTAGACAACAATGTGTACACTAAGAGAGACTTACATAGATCTAATCTACATGGGAAGTAGGAAGTAGAAAAAGACAAGATCTCCTGAATAAATTGGGAGCATGGGGACCTTGGGGACAGGTTGAAGTAGGAAGGGAGAGGCAGGGAGGGAGCAGAGAAAAATGTAGAGCTCAATAAAAATGGAAAAAATACCAAAAAATTAAAAAAGAATGTGGTTAAATACATAATATAAAATGTTGTTTAGTTTCTAAAATACAAATAAATGGGGTGTCCTGGGAAATAAAGGACTTTTCTTTCTCCCACCCCTGTGTGTATGTGTCTGTGTCTATCTGTCTGTCTTTCTGTCTAAAGAAAGTTTAGCAAATTTATTTTGCATTTCGGAAACCAATATCCAGATAACATAACAAATCTAGACATCATGACAAACTCAGTAAACTCAACTAAGAAAGAGAATTACAGACCAATCTCACTCATGAAAATGGATGCAAAAATTCTCAATAAAATTCTGGCAAACCAAACCCAAGAACACATCAAAAAAAAATCATCCATCATGACCAAGTAGGCTTCATCCCAGAGATGCAGGACTGGTTCAACACACAAAAATCAATCAATGTAATCTACCATATAAATAAACTGAAAGAAAAAAACCATATGATCATTTCATTGGATGCAGAAAAAGCATTTGACCAAATTTAACACCCCTTGGAGAGATTAGGGATACAAGGATCATATCTAAAGATAATAAAAGCAATATACAGCAAGCCAGCAGCTAACATCAAATTAAATGGAGAGAAACTCAAAGAAATTCCACTAAAATCAGGAACAAGACAAGGCTGTATGCTCTTTCCATATCTCTTCAACATAGTTCTTGAAGTTCTAACAACAGCAATAAGACAACATAAGGAGATAAGGGGATTCAAATTGGAAAGGAAAGTTAAACTTTTGTTATTTGCAGATGACATAATAGTGTATATAAGTGACCCCAAAAACTCTACCAGAGAACTCCTACAGCTGATAAATACCTTCAGTGAAGTGGCAGGATACAAGATCAACTCAAAAAATTCAGTAGTCCTCTTATACACAAGGATAAAGAAGCAGAGAGGGAAATCACAATGGCCACAAATCACATAAAACATCTTGGGGTAACACTAATAAAGGACCTGAAAGACCTATTTGACAAGAACTTTATGTCTTTGAAGAATGAAATTGAAGAAGATACCAGAAAATGGAGAGATCTCCCATGCTCCTGGATAGAAAGGATCAACATAGTAAAAATGGCAATCTTACCAAAGACAATCTATAGATTCAATGGAATCCCCATCAAAATCCCAACACAATTCTTCACAGACCTTGAAAGAATGATACTCAACTTCATATGGAAAAGCAAGAAACCCAGGATAACCAAAACAATCCTGTATAATAAAGGAACTGCTGAAGGCATCACCACCTCGACATCAAGCTCTATTACAGAGCTACAGTAATGAAAACAGCTTGGTATTGGCATAAAAACAGAGACGTTGACCAATGGAATCGAATCGAAGACCCAGATATTAATCCACAAACCTATGAACACCTCATATTTGACAAAGAAGCTAAAAGTATACAATGGAAGAATGAAACCATCTTCAACAAATGGTGCTGGCATAACTGAATGTCAACCTGTAGAAGAATGAAAATAGATCCTTATCTGTCGCCATGCACAAAACTCAAGTCCAAATGGATTAAAGACCTCAATATAAAACCGACCACACTGAACCTGATAGAGGAGAAAGTGGGAAACAACCTCCAATGCTTGGGCACAGGAGACAACTTCCTATGTATAACCCCAGTAGCACAGACAATAAGAGCATCAATAAATAAATGGGGCCTCCTGAAACTGAGAAGCTTCTATAAAGCAAAGGACACAGTCATTAAGACAAAAAGGCAGCCTACTGAATGGTAAAAAATCTTTACCACCCCCACATCAGACAAAGGACTGATCTCCAAAATATATAAAGAACTCAAGAAATTAGACATTAAAATTCTAAATAACCCAATTAAAAAGTGGTGTATGGAACTAAACAGAGAATCCTCAACAGAAGAATTTCAAATGGCCAAAAGATACTTAAGGACATGTTCTTCCTCCTTAGCTATCAGGGAAATGCAAATCAAAACAACTTTGAGATACCATCTTACACCTGTCAGAATGGCTAATATCAAAAACACTAATGATAGCTTATGCTGGAGAGGTTGTGGAGCAAGGAAAACGCTTATCCATTGCTGGTGGGAATGCAAACTTGTGCAACCACTTTGGAAATCAGTGTGGCGGTTTCTCAGAAAACTGGGAATCAACCTACCTAAGGATCCAGCAACACCACTCTTGGGAATATACCCAAAAGACTCTCAATCATACTATAAGAGCATTTGTTCAACTATGTTCATAGCAGCATTATTTGTAATAGCCAGACCTGGAAACAACCTAGATGCCCCTCAACTGAAGAATAGATAAAGAAAGTGTGGCACATCTACACATTAGAGTACTATTCAGCAGTAAAAGATAATGACATCATGAATTTCGCATGCAAATGCACGGAATTAGAAAACATTATCCTAAGCCGGGTGGCGGTGGTGCACGCCTTTAATCCCAGCACTCGGGAGGCATAGTTAGGTGGATCTCTGTGAGTTCGAGGCCAGCCTGGTCTACAAGAGCTAGTTCCAGGACATGCTCCAAAGCTACAGAGAGACCGTGTCTTGAAATCCCCTCCCCCCAAAAAAGATTATCCTGAGTGAGGTAACCCAGACCCAAAAGAATGAATATGGATGAATATGGTATGTACTCACTCAAAAGTGGATACTAGTCATAAACAAAGGGCAGCAAGCCTATAGTTCAGGATCCTAGAGAAACTAAGTAATAAGGTGAACTTAAAGAAAAACATATATAGACCCACCTGAAAATTGAAATCAGACAAAAATTTGGGAGCAGGGAGGGTGGGAGGTGGGGGGGAGAGAGGGGGTTGAGGAGAACTTGAGGGAATGGGATGGTTGAGATGGAGGAAGGACAGATATGAGAGCAAGGAAAGAGATATCTTGATTGAGGGAGCCATTACTGAGTTAGCAAGAACCTGATTCTAGAAAAATGCCCAAGAACCCACAGAGATGAACCCAGCTGAGACCCTAAACAATAGAGGAGAGGGTGTCTGAACTGGCCTTACCCTGTAGTCAGACTGATGATTATCTTAAATATCACCATAGAACCTACATCCAACAACAGATGGGAACAGAGGCAGAGACCCACATCGGAGCCCTGGACTGAGCTCCCAAGATCCTGCTGAAGAGTGGAAGGAGTGAGAGTATGAGCAAGGAATTCAAGACCATGAGGGAGTCACCCACTGAGACAGTTTGCTTGAACTAATGGGAACTCATCAACTCCAACTGGACTGGGAGTGAACAAGCATGGGAACAACCAAGCCCCTCTGGAGGGGGCTGACAGCTGGGGCAGACTGAGGGGCCACTGATAGTGACACTTGGATGTGTCTCTACTGCATATACCGGCTTTATGGGATCCTAGTCTCTTTGGATGTAAACCTTGCTCAACCTAGATGTAGTAGGGAGGGCCTTGGACTTTCCACAGGGCGGGATGCATGGCACTCCCCTAGGATTGGAGGGGTTGGGGGGAGGGTCTATGGAGGGAAAGGGAGGGCCTGGGAGGAAGGGAGGGGGGGAGGGAGTGGGAATTTGGATTGGTATTTTTTTAAGCAATAAAAAAAGATTTAAAAAAAACTCTGAAAGTAACCCACAACTTACTGAATTATTTTCAAATTAAGAAATAATAAAGATTCTGAGCTTAACAAAGAGTCAATGAATAGCATCCTGAGAAAGTGTTCTTGTTCTGAGAATAACAATTATTTGCTGGTACCCCAAAGCAGTGGCTATTTTACTGAGGGCTAGCAATGTTCCTGTAAGCATCTTGGAAATAAAAGTAAGATAGTACATTTTAGACCTTTTCTCTCCCTTCCTTTCTCCCTCTCCCCTCCTTCTTCTTCTTTCCTCCTCCTGGTTCTCCTCCTCCCCTTCTGTTCATCCTCCTCCTCTTTCTGTATAATGGGAACAAGGCTGTGGCATCAAAAGGGCTTTGAAAATTTAATGGATCACTTTTCTCAGAAAAAAAAAAAAGAACAACAAAAAAATAATCACACTTTGCAGTGAAGTTGTAGGTGTCAGAGATTCCAGTCCATGGCCAGCTAACTGCATTGCTTCTGATCCTAAGGAAGGCGAGAGAATGTTGTCAGCAAGACTACGGTGGAGCAAAGCAGCTCAGCTTGGAGCACTCAGGACACAGGCAGACTGCACTGCATACACTTTCATGGCTATTGACATGGTAATCATGTTACTAAGCAATGTTTCGGTTTAAATTGATGTCAAATTTAAACCCATGTAAAGCAAAGGGGAAATTTATTAGCTTACATGATCAAAAATTCACTGTAAGCTGGGATATAAATGTCACGAGGCAATGAAGTAATATTACCTAAATTTTCTCTCTTTTACTCCATCTCAGAACAGTGTTTTCCTCTGTGTGGCTTTAAGGTCCTTGCCCCAGTGATGGCAAAATCTTTGGTCTGTTTCTCATTGGTCTGAAATAAGCCACATGCTCATCTCAGAGCTAGGCAGTATGGTCAGCAGAATGTAACTCTCTAGCCTTTCTCATTGGAAGACACGATTTTGAAAGAAACAAAATGACAATGAATTTGAAAGATGATGGGGTAGGGTAAATGGGGGGGGGAGGTAGGGGAAGGGGGTGTAATTATATTGTAATCTGAAAAATGAAAAAAATAATTTTTTAAAAAGATCTGTTTGAAATGTTTTCCCCTAGAGCCATTGATGAAGTAAGTCTCCCTTCAAAGGCTAGACTTCCTCACTAGACTGAGTAGTAGGGAAGTGAATGGTGACTTTTTAAGGGAAGGAGGGGAACAGAAGCCAGGAAAAAGAGCAACATCATATATGTCTAAGGATTTACCTAGACTGACAAAATCTGAGCATGGGGAAATGAAAAGATAAACAAGGAATTTATGAAAACCTCCAAAATAATCTAATTTTATTTGGTTTTATGGCCCTAGGTCCAAAAGAAGTTCAACAGTAATATCAGCCCTATTCCATTTATAAAGTCTACTTCAGTTGTATTTATAATGAATTCAATATGATGTTTGAAATATAGCAGATGTCCTGTATCTTAATAAACCCAGGCTGCTATATTAAAATATCATAAACTGAGTAGATTAATCAATAGAAATTTGTCATAGTCCTAGAGTCTAGAGAGTCAAGAATCAAAAAACCAGCAGATTCAGCTCTTGGCTATGAACCCTCTCTCTGGCTTGGTGAGAACCATCTTCTACTTTCTGCTCACACATCTGTGTGTGCAGCTACAAGAAGAGTGGAAAGGTGCTGGTTTTCTTCCTCTTCAGGGTACTAAGGCCCCTTTTAAAAGTCTGCCTTCATAATTGCTTCTAAACCTAGTCATTCCCCAAAGACCCCACGCCCAATATCATTGCATTGGAGGTGAAAGCCTCAATATATAAATGCTGGTGGAGTGGCAATTAGACATTCTGTCCTTAACTATAACAAATTAGTTCAAAGATCAAGGAAAGGCCAAAGGAAAAAAAAAACTATGTTTATTTAGCTATTGATGAAATGATGAAAATCAACAAAACCAAAGGTGGTCAATCCAGTTTGTACCCAGAAATAGAAGCTCAATCTGCATGTACAGTAAGAACTTACTTTGTACTACCCCTAAAATCCAACTAGTGCAACATCCCACAAGGAAATATTGGAAAAAAGCAGGAAAATTCCTCACAGTTTCTTACTACTGAACTAGACTATGTCCCATACAAGCACAAGAGATTAAATTTGATAGAAACACATTGGTCAATTAATTGACGAATATGATTTTAAAACCACCTTTAAAACCCACAAGAATATCTGATAATTATGTGATTGAGGGAAACTGTAAGTACAAGATTTAACATGGGTGATGCCAAAAAAGACAAGGAAATTATAGTATATTATGTCAATTAGGGCTTTTACAATACATTCTTACAGCTTCAATATTTAGCTACTCTGGGCTCTCATTTCCATTTGCTAGTTCTGCCAAGAGAAAAGAGGATATGTGAGGTGTTTCCTGAAAATCCTAGTACTGAAACCTATAAAGGGGTCTTAGAACTATATGAAATAAGCAGAAGTGCCTCTAAAATGTGCTAGAGAGCACAGCATGTTCAGCATGGTGTGGTTTCATAGGGCTTTTCATTTGTGCCCTATTGATGACATCACACATCGCTGAAATCCAAAGTTATACTCCTAGTCTCCAGAAGAGAGCATCCAGTCTCCTCCTTCACTGCGCCAGCCGTTACTAATGAGAACAGGCAAGCAACAAGACTCTACATGCCACAGAGAGCACATTTCACAGCTATGACTGTGCCCTTCTCAAGCTCATTGCCATGCCCTCCCCAAGCACTATGACAGGACTAATGGGGTTTAGGATACTGGGATGGGAGTGGGAAAATGAATAGTTATGACCCAAGGTTATATTAATCCACTAATGGGAAAATTTCTGTCAATTAATTAAGCCTAGGTATTATTTTTAAAGCTATGTTTCTGTGAAAAATAATACCTTGACATTGAAAATATTGACTAATTTGAAATATATGTGTACAGGCAATATGTATTAAGAGCATAATACATGTTAATGTTCTTTAAATTTCTTGTGTTATATTTAATGTATTATGTGCCTGTGCATCATACTGTTTCATTTTCTTGTTTCTCTGACTTTTAAAAACAACTGTATTTTTTGTGGCTGTTGTGAGCTTAGCTTATAACAGCTAAGCCATCATCTCTCCAGTCTTACAACTTTCATTTTTTTTATAACAGTTTAGAATTTACAGTAAAATTGTGGAGAGTATGCCCCATATACTCCATATTTAGTTTTTCCTATTATTAATATCTTTAAATAGCTTATTTTATATTGAACACCTTCAACTTTACCTTAGTTTTAATTTTTAATCAAAATAACTGATATAACTATTGACATAATCAAACAGTACCAAAATCTGGTAATCCCATTTATCAGTTCTAGGCATTCTTCCCACAGCTAACCAATTCTATCAGTATGGTACCTCTTCTAGTTATTAAACTGTTTTAAATGATATTTATGCTAAAATTTCTTAATTCACTGGTACTCTGGGTTCTAATACTCTTTGGCACGCACCACCAGATTCACCACACTGCCGTCACTTCGTAGTGGCACAGCCTTGCAAGATCATTACCCTGTCACTTCCTCGCTCTGCTTGCATTATGAAATTTCTAATCTCCTGCTTCAGTTGGTCACTTGTAGCCCCATACACTTGATGCCTCGTGACATTTTCTTGTTGGAAACCACTATCTTATATGTTTTCTCTACTGTTCTGTTCTGTCTTATATTTTCAAAGTTTTCATTAACATGATCTGTCCTCTTACCTATCACACTGATCTGGTCTACCTGAAAGCTCGCTGCATCACTCTCTGCTCCTAAAGGACTGAAACATCATGAAGCCCTGTCCTACAATGTCTTTTCAGTCACTGCCATGAGGATCCAGTGTGCCACTTCCAACTGGACTGCTGTTCCATCCTTCCTCCCTACTGTCTATGACTGTGGAATAAAATTTTAGAAGGTATAACATTTCCAGCCAAATAATAAAGTCATGTGAAGAAAGCCTAATCACCTGAGCTGGTTATCAGCTTTCTCATCTGCATCCACACATAATTAATTCATAGGACTAGTTAGATCATGGGACATTCATTAGCCGGGATATCTTGTTATGATCATTGTTCTACTTAATATGTCAGTGTGTTCCTTAGGATCAAGCCATCCTTGCATATAGCAAAGATTAAAAGAACATGATGTGGCTTGCTAAAATTCACCATGACACAGGAATTTTACACACATGCATACACACTCACATAAATACATACACACACACACAGCTCTGGACATGGCCCAAGAAATCTAAGGATAACGACAGAATAGGGCCTGTTGTAACAACGAATGCATTCTTCTACCAGTCTCCGTGCTTTCGAAAGCCCAGGTCAACTTATGTTTTATTTCTCGTCCTTGACAGGCAAAGATTTCTAATATGTTATATTTAGAAGTCAATTTGATCTGTACATATGACATGGTTTGGGGTACTAAAAGTGGTTGTTATCCTAATTGGTAAGGATAAAAACATTGTATATAGACTTGCTATTAAAAATACATAAGTGTAATTCTTTCCTTCATATGTTCTGCAATTTCTAAAAGTTGATCAGAGTCACAAGCTAAGAATGAAATTGTTCTGCACATTGAAGTGTGGTTTACTGGAAGCTTATAACTGTGATTACTTAAGTCTTTCTTTAGTCTTCAACAAGGCATTGAAATAAATTCCATTAAAATTCTTTTTAAATTTCCAGGAACTAATGACCATCAGCAGATCTAAGTTATCAGAGAGGGCTATGTTTAATAATGTCTCTCAATAAAATTTATAGTTTTATTATGAAATTGTCATTGTTTATACAAGAAAATTCAATGAGAATATTCATAAAATGAAATTTGAAAATAAATTTGAAAATTAATATCAATAAAATGTATGTCAATTACATGAAAGCTTTCATATATTATTACAAAAAAGATTAAGCATGGAATGAGTTAAGCAGACTATAATATTTGAGATAATAAACAATGCAATAATTCTACTATTATTTGCAAAAAAAAATGTACCTTTTTGGCCAGGGAACACCAGTGCTGCTTCATTTAAAGCTTTTTAACAGCACTTTCTACATGTTAGAAAACCCTGTGTTTGTGCCTGACATGCACAAGAGACTTGATCCTCTGTCCCCTATGTATGTCTGAAGAGTTTGTCAAAGTTTCTTTTTCCTAGGTTCAAGATCTGGGAGGGTTCTGAGAGTAGGAAGTCTCCTGTTTTTCATGAGTACTGGTACAAAATGTAAGCATAGGACTCAAGCTGGACTGACCAGAGTCTCTTGGTGACATCTTCTGTATAAACTCCAAAGAGTCTTTTGATTTTGACTTGCAAACACAGAGTAACTCTGGAGCTGCTCTATCATCATTGAGTACCACTTGCAGAGCAACTACCCAAGGATGAAGCTGAGGCCTAGAGAAATGCTGAACAAAGCATTTTAACATGTAACACATAATTCATATATAAGAACACTTAAACAATGGTTGATCCTAAATTTTACATTTGCCAAGCCAAGATTATATAGTTACATGGAAGTAATGCAATCGTAGTTTACTTATAGATTTAGAGTTTAACTACTGTCCTAACTTCTCGACTACCAAGGAAAGGTAACATGGGCGTGGAGGGTGCGGGTGTATACAGAGGTAAGCCAGGCAAAATTATAGAAAGAACTCTATCCAAAGTATCAAAAATTTTCAAAAGCCACAGACTGTGTGTACCACACAACAGATCACTGGAACATTTAGGCACAAATTTGAAGGTGCTGCCACATTTTTAAAAAATGTATTCAAGAAGGTAACTCAGAATCTGAAAGACTAAATCTTGGCATGTTTATATCTATTTTATCTTTTATCATAACAAAGGAAAATGATAACTATAACTATCTATCTATTCCTGAACTCCGTCAAAGACTCCAGAAGGATATAATATTACCTAAGTAAACAAGAAGTAAGCAACTTCCAAAACTCTAGAAATGACAGAGACATCTCGCTGCCTATACAGTCACCCAAAGTTCTTCTATACTGTTGGGGTATCCATCTTCAGCCTACAGGCCCATTGTATCCAGCAGACATTTCCATGAAGCAGGAGAATTTAAAGACAGTTTAATCACTTTCTTCTGTATCCTGTAGAATGTCACACATACTCTTCCATGAAGCAGGAACCACAAAGGACCATCTCACCTTTAGGCAAGTTCAGCAGTCATCTCTCTGTGGATACTGCATGTCTAGTGAAGCAGTCCAGATAAGAGCAGTTTCTTGCCCAAATGACTAACCAACTCCATAAGGAGGATCTTTGATGTCTATCTTCCTCTTGAAGTAGATTGGTGCTGCCAGGAGCAGACATGTCTCATTGTCATGAAAAGCCCTAAGTTATTAAAACATCTTAAATGCCATATTCTGTAGTCTTTGAAAGATATGAAGAATGCCTATCTGAAATATATCTATGCACATCTAGAAAATCTAACTAACATGACTACAAACTTGACTATTATCTTATCCATTAACAACCTATATTTCCTAATTATACTTTACATTTTTAAATGAACTACACAATCACAATACCTTAATCAAGATCAGAAATACATATACATATAACAAAATTGACCTTAAACTTGTATCAATAAATCAAGATTTATACCAATGCAAATTATTCATATCTATATCATATCCCCCTTTTAAAATAAAAGAACATTTATAAAGAATATTTGGGAATATGGGCACAGTTATTTCTCTCCAAACTGCTTCGTGCTGAATGGGGGCACTGTTAATCAGGTCTCTCATGGTGTATCCTATGTGCTAGGTTTATCTCAGTTGGCAGTTGAGCAAAGTAAGTTTTTGAGGGTGTTCACAGCAACCTTTCAGGAGGGAGTGGTTTATCAAACCATATTGGTCTAGAAGCAATCCACAGGATCTCATCTTCTGTGAAAGCAAAAGAAGAACCTTTTTTCCAAAGCATCATATCCTTAGACCCAAATTTTGAAGTCAAAATACCTTTATAATATACATACTGGTTTACCTTAGCCCATACAATGAAATGTCTCTCTGTACTTAGCTCCTTCACAGTCAAAAAATTCAAAGAAAACACAATAATATACATAATCCAGACTCTTTGTGAATTTTCCATTTTTACGTGGCTTATTTTTCTTTACTTTTTTAATCTATGACTGTCTGTACTCTGTCTCTTTAAAGACTTTACCCTCTTTTTTTAAAGCATTAACTTTATTTTATGACTCTCTATACTCTTTATTCCTTTTCTCTCTCAAGCCTACATACATTTATCTAACACCGTGACCCATTCAGAGGTCTTTTATGTCTGAATCTGTCCTATTGTGAATCTGTGATTCTTTACTATCCAGGAGCACTTTTTAAAATGCTAAGCACTTCTTAAAAACTTAAGTTGCACCATGTAGGGTTAATATGGTACCGCCTGTTTTCTGCCCAGTCTAAACCTTAACTGCACTGTTATTATGATAATTACAATAGTTCCTGCCTGAGATCAGCACAGTTCAGCATGGCAGAGCCACTCCTGCCTCAGAGCTATTTGGTGGCCCTGAGCCGCGCACAGTTCCAGGCACACAGCAGTCCACATTGCCATCAAGCAAGCCGTAGCACTTTACTCACAAAACCCCATCCAAATTCTCTGTCTCCCACAAGAGACAGAGGTCACACTAGGAGCACAGCCCAGAAAGCCAGCATTTTAAAACTGTGTGGCTTTTTTTTTTTTTTTTTTTTTTTTTTTTTTTGCTACAGCTAAATCAGGAAAATCTTCAGCACGCTGCCAGAAAACAGCAAAAAGCTATGTTAAACTGTTTTTTTCTATGTGTCTAGAATTCCTTTTCAAGCCCTCTCGGGTTTTACGTGGAGTTAGTCGACCACATTGAGGTGCCACTCTTGTTGTAGGAGGCGAGCGGGCCGTGTCCCACTGCCCAGCTAGCTTAACCCCCAAAATAACCATACAGAAATTGTATTAATTAAATTACTGCTTGGCCCATAAGCTCTAGCCTCTTATTGGCTAACTCTCACATCTTGATCTAACCCATTTCTACCAATCTGTGTAACACCACAAGGTCATGGCTTACCGGGAAAGATTCTAACCAGCATCAATCTCAGGCAGGAGCTTCATGGCATCTCTCTGTCTCTGCCTTCTTCTTCCCAGAATTCAGTTCTGTCCTCCCTGCCTATCTAAGTTCTGCCCTATCAAAAAGCCAAGACAGTTTCTTTATTCAACCAATGAAAGCAGACCCTCCTACACCACATGGATATTAGGAAGTCAAGCAACACATAGAAAGCAGACCTCCTACACCACATGGATATTAGGAAGTTAAGCAACACATAGAAAGCAGACCCTCCTACAGCACATGGATATTAGGAAGTTAAGCAACACATAGAAAGAAGACCTCCTACACCACAGGGGTATTAGGAAGTCAAGCAACACATAGAAAGCAGACCTCCTACAGCACATGGGTATTAGGAAGTTAAGGAACACATAGAAAGCAGACCCTCCTACACCACATGGATATTAGGAAGTTAAGCAACACATAGAAAGCAGACCCTCCTACACCACATGGGTATTAGGAAGTTAAGCAACACATAGAAAGCAGACCTCCTACAGCACATGGATATTAGGAAGTTAAGCAACACATAGAAAGCAGACCCTCCTACAGCACATGGATATTAGGAAGTTGACTTAAGTCAGCTCTACGTTCTTATAGTGTAGTAAGATGAAGTTATTTTTAACAAAATATTGTTATTATAGATTTGTTCTCTGGGGGGAAAGGTAGAAATATATGCTTTTAGTACAATAAAAGGAATTGAAAGCCCAGTCTTTAATTTTTTACTCTCACCTCTTAGGGAAATGAACACACCTCCGTATCCCAGGTGAGAAACTATTTTCCAAAACTTGCTAACACTAACATGGATTCTCAGTTTCCACATCTACAATCAAAATTCTTTCCTGCAGATACGTCTCATAAGCTCATCTTGGGACATTTTCTTCTTCCTCCCCAATTAATCACTTTCAGATAGAAACGTACATTTCTGGATTTGGAAAATCAAAGAAGAAGCACAAAATGTGACACTGTGATTCTATTTCCTCTCTCTTTATCTTGCCTCTGTTCAGCAGTAGCTCACACCTCCAGGCATATAGTGAGCACTCAAATGATCTTAGAATGTAACTCTTATACTGAATGCAAATGAAGATCTGCAGTGTTAGGTCTGATGCATCTGAGATGATGGGTCAACAGCACAAAGAATTAAGTCTCTCGATTCCTGATCCAGTGTTCATCCTTTAAGCCAGTTCTGGAGCATACATGTCTTCTACATCAATATAGAAGACATTTTTTGATGCACAACGTGAGGGATAATTAGTTTTAAAGACACCATTGTAGCCATAGCTTTAAACACATCCAGTGTGAACTTACTAGCAAACATCAATACTTGAATTTTTATTAATTGCAAAGGCTTAGGTAAATAGCAAAATAAACAATGGCCAGCTACTATGTTAAGAAAATAAAGAAGTCAAAGAAGTTGAAGTCACTGGTACATGAAGCTCATATATACATGTCTTTTCCATGCAGATGCCAAAGTCAATCCCTTGATTTTGTTTTTGAACTCAGATGCATTCTTTTTGAAGTCACCAGTCTTGAGTTGTTCTCTGATCTCCTGGACTGTGAACATGTGCCTGGCTGTATGTAAAGACGCTGCGTGTAACTGAAAATTGTGTCATTCACCTTTATGTCCCTGGTGCCTACCACAAGCCAAGCACCCAGTTCAGAAACCTCTTTGTGACACAAGGGAGAAAACCGGAATTCTAGATTGAGAAAAATGAACGTAAAGCCTTTATTCACACCACACATAAAAATTAACTAAAACGTATATCAGATCAAATATTTAAACATAAGAGGTAAACAGAAAAAGAAAGAAAAAAAAACAGGAGAAAACATTTGTGACCTTAAATTAGACAAAGGCATTTTAGATACAACATCAAAAATATATTTTATAAAACTTCTAGATAAATTAGAACCCATAAAAATATAAATGGTTTCCACCTCAAAAGACACCAGTTAATAAAATAAGAAAGAGAGCCAGGCGGTGGTGGCACAGCACTCGGGAGGCAGAGAGGTAGGCAGATCTCTGAGTTTGAGGCCAGCCTGGTCTACAAGAGCTAGTTCCAGGACAGACTCCAAAGCTACAGAGAAACCCTGTCTTGAAAAACCAAGGAAAAAAAAAAAGAAAGAAAGAAAAAGAATCAGTAGACTGCAGGAAAGTATTTGCAAGTACATATGTGGTGGTACAGAGCATGGTGTCAAGAGGTGAGGCAAGGACAGTCCAGGCTAACCTAAACCACACATCCTATATCTTAAAAATAAATATATAAAGAAATTGTATGATTTTTAGTTTTAAAAAGATTTTTGAGAATTTTATGCATTTGTTTTTTATTTACATTTTTGCTCTTCCTTTTACCCCTCTAAACTCTTCCTATGCCCCCTCATTCTCAAATTCATGACTCCTTTCAAAATTGGTATACACACACACACACACAATTTATAGATGCATCCTTCCCAGTCCCTTTTAGTGTTGTGCATACATACATGTGTTCACTAAGGCTGACCCTTTAGGATTGCATAACCTATTGGGGGGCCTGTGACCGGGGAAGACCTAATCCCCCCCAGCAGCAATTAGTTGTGTGTAGCTCTCCATATAGGAGTGGGGCCTTGTGAGATTTTTCCCCATGAATGCTTGCATGTCAACTGCTGCTGTCACTGTGCTGGTCTTGTTTAGATGATTATTTTGTTGATATTTCAAGGGTACAGCTCCTTGTCATGTATAGAAGACATTGTCTTACAGCAGATATCTGGTCATCTGACTCCTACAATCTTTCTACACCTTCTTCTGTGATATTCCCTGGGCCTTAGGTTTAGAAATTGTTATTATAGATGCATCAATGATGCTAAGCATCCCATGGTCAGTTGGGCATTCTCTGCATTTTGACCATTCACAAATTTCTGTAATGGTTTCTACATATTTGAAAATAAACTTCTTTGATGAGGAGTGAGAGATACCATTATCTGTGGGTATAATAGTGAGTACTAGAATGCATTTAGAAATTAAACTGGTTTGAAAAAGCAGCAGTTGTAGGCTTTCCTTTAGGGTCTATGACCTCACCAGCCATGGGAAAATAGCTAGGTTTATAGCATTAGGCATGAAATCTATTCTACTGAGTAGACTTAAAGTACAATTAGATGGCTGTTGGTTAACCCCCGCCCCAAGAGATTAAGTGCCACTATTGCATCATTGGTGAATCTGACTAAGCTAGTCATTGTTATGGCTCAGAGTCTTTATAGTTGGGTAGGACCTTTGATTACTTTTCTCCCTTGACAATTTTCATAGAACCTTCAGTTAGTATTAGAGTTATCCTTCATAGAGGAAGCTTCCAAGTCAGCTCCAGCTCAATTCCTCTAAACCTTATGTGGAAAATGTCTTCAACAATAGTTTTGAACTACCTTTGAGTTCTTGGATGGCGACCAATGGCAGTAGCCGTATTGTTTCAGTAATCTCTTGCAATCCCATGACCAACAACTTGAAGGGAATATTCCAGTGTTTGGCACTGGGAGAGCATTATAATCTTATAACATGCTTTTTATAAAAAGTGGACAAACTATACAAACAGTGTTTCACTAGAGAAAATATACACGTAAATAATGGTTAATAAAGATATGAAAAGTTGTTCAATACCATTTAGCTAAGGAAATGAAGATAAAAACAAGTATGAGGTGGTACACATATACACACACTAAAATGGCTACAGTAAATAAGGCAGAGAGTACAAAATGTTGACAGGGATGTAAAGAATACTCAAACATTTGAAAAGAGTTTGGTAGTTTCTCAAAACATTAATTGTTTTTTTTTCTTTTTTTTATTGAGCTCTACATTATTCTCTTCTCACCTCCCTGCCTTTACCCTCCCCCCTTCAATCCTCCGCCAAGGTTCCCATGCTCCCAATTTATTCAGGAGATCTTGTCTTTTTATACTTCCCATGTAGATTATATCTATGTAAATCTCTCTTAGTGTCCTCATTGTCTAAATTCTCTGGGATTGTGGTTTGTAGGTTGGTTTTCTTTGCTTTATGTTGTTTGGCACACCCATAGAATGTTGTCTTGGCTTTGCACACCTCACAAATATTTCAGGCAACAGTTTGGGAAATTGGTGGCTCTTTGATCTGGAAAGTACAGAGATCCAAGGAGATTACCAGGGAGAGTAAGTAGACAGACCAATTACTACAGGTGTCTTGGTACTAGAAATTTGAAGCAGGATTCTCTAGGAGATAATGAACAGTTTGAGGCTTAAGCAATAATTTGAAAATATATTTAGTAAAAAGCTTATTTCTTTTTTTGTAGGCATAAACGATGTTTTATTTTTTTTCCATGATATTTATTGAGCTCTACATTTTTCTCTGCTCCCCTCCCTGCCCCTCCCCTCCCTCCTTCAACCCTCCCCCAAGGTCCCCATACTCCCAATTTATTCAGGAGATCTTGTCTTTTTATACTTTCTACTTCCCATGTAGATTAGATCTATGTAAATCACTCTTAGTGTCCGTATTGTTGTCTAGGTTCTCTGAGATTGTGGTTTGTAGGCTGGTTTTCTTTGCTTTATG
>PVIU01021281.1:0-31966 GCA_004026605.1 Ondatra zibethicus | reverse complement strand
AGAGTCAGAGAAGCCATGCAGCCCCACCTGAGACAGATATTGAAACTTGAGCCATTAAGCCACAACCATGTGACAATACACAGATTAATGGAGATGGGTTAAATTAATATGTAAAAAATTAGCCAATAAGAACTTAGAGCTAATGGGTCAAGCAGTGATTTAATTAATATGTTCCTGTGTGATTATTTCAGGTCTGAGCCGCCAGGCAGCCAGGAAACAAACTAACACCTCCCAACAACAGGGACTTTTAAAGTTGGACTTAATACATTTCTTCATTATGATATGACTACAAGCCTATGGCATTCAGGGAGTAGAATGATGTGGTTTGAAAGAAAATGGTCCCCATAGGCTCTCAGTAGGTGTGATGTTGTATGAAGGGTGTCTCAGTTAGTTCTTGCGGCCTCCATGCTTTCCACTATGATGATAATGGACTAAATCTCTAAACTGTAAGTAAATATCAATTAAATGTTTTATTTTTAAAAGTTGTCATGGTCATTGTGTCTGTTCATAACAATTAAACTCTAACTAAATCACTAACTCAGCCATCAAATTTGTCCTGCCTGCAGGATATACTGAGGCAATGATGACACAGATCTTGTGGGAGTTCCCAAACAGTGTCTGACTTAACTTGAGGCCTATTCCGTGATAATGAGCCATGGCTAACATTTCTTAGATGGCCAGAAATTAGAGAGTAGATATTCCAGAGACCTAGGGTAGAACAAATGCTACTGGTCAAAAAAAAGAGAGAGAGAGAGAAATGATTAGTAATGATAGTCTAATGTACCCATAGATCAGTGCTTTATCCAGCTTCATCAGAGAGGCTTCCTCAAGCAGTAGATGGGAACACCTAGATACTCTGAGGAGAGAGAATCTACATTGAAGGTTTCCATCGTTTCCCTCCCCTCAGAGCTCAGAGAACTCAATGGAAGAGGGAGAAGAAAGATGATAGGCGTCAGTGGTGGTGGAGGACAGCAGAAGAGTATGGCTCATGAATCATCTAGCAGGGTGAATATGGCCTCAAAGGGAACTGCAGTGGCAAGCACAGGGACTGCAAGGGTCTGTGCCTTGTCCTCTGGATATATGAGTGGCTGTTAGCTTGGTGTTCTCTGTGACTCCTACCAGTGGAAGTAGTTGTGTCTTTAATTCCATTCCCTGCTCTTGGGACTCTTCCTCTAGATGGGTTGCTTTGTGGATCCCTGGTGTGAGGTGTTATGCCTTGTCTTACTATATTTTATGTTTACTGTCATGCTTGGCTGTTTTTATTTGGAGGTCTGCATTTTTCTGAATGCAGATAGAGGGGAGTGAATCCTGGTGAGGTGAAGTAGGGAACTGGAAAGAATGGAACCAGGGGAAACTGGTCAGGATGTATTTTGGGAATAAAGAATCTATTTTCAATTAAAAAAGAAAAAAGAAGAAGAAGATCAAAATACCTACCCCAAATAACTATTTAAAAAAAAAACCTAGGGCTCAATGTAACAGTTGAACTGTGAGACTATTAACCTCCAGTAAAACTACAAATGAGGGACTACATCACTAGATACTAACTAAAACACATGAAGGCAGCCACAGTGGATACCTTCCGTTCTATATCTGGAATCTTGTGTTTATTTTGCTGTCTGTAATGTGAAGTTTATGTTGTAATAAATGCTCTCACTTCTGGCTTCTGTAAGATTTTTGTTATTGAAAAGAAGAGGAATTCAACCAGACATGGAAGAAGATGTAAAGACTAATGGCATAAATCTAATCAAAATACATTGTGCATCTGTATGAAATCATCAAAACAGATTGTATACATGTCAAATTTTGTCAAAATTTTATACACTTGCACTTGATATTTTGGTTTATTTATATATCTCTTTTTCACTTTATTAAAAACAAACTTGGAAATAAATAAAAACACCACACAGAAAAGAAAGAGAAATAGGTATTGATGTTGCCATTGTTGAATTTAAACAACTAGATTTGTGAGGTTCATGATAATTTTTCAAATTATCTTTCTTATTAACATTGCTTAAGATACCCTGAATATGGATTTCTGAATTTGGTATTTTGTGGGGAATATAGTATTTGAGCTTCTTGGTTCTGTAGAGTTCGATGATCCTTTTAAACATTTTTCCAGTTTAAAGTAACTATCTCTCATGCTTACACAGACATGTTCTCAAATGAAACCAGGAAGGATGCCTTTCATGAGTTATTAATCAAGGAGGACACAGAGGTCCCCTAAACAATACAAGTAACCACCATTTCTCTTGGTTTCCTACCACACCTACATGATCCTAACCTGTTGTTAAAAACACTATAGACCTTGGTTGCAAGATATGGAGTAAACAACAACAATAACAAAATAATCAGGAGCTGAGCTGAAGATTCCTCTCGACTGGCTGGCTTTCAAAATTCTGAGAAGTGCTAAATGGACTGTTGGGGAATGAAGGGCATTAATGGTATGACACAACTGTGAATCCTAGAATATAAAATGAGTTGTACCAGGCAAGATGTATCCACTTGAGAAATGAAATTGCCGCATGACTATGATGGGGTCATCAAACTTTTTTGATTGCATTTCAGACCATTTCCACAGTAAAGTGTCTGTGGATGCCACTGCGAACCTAATCAAATCCCCTTACTCTGGAAAGCTACAGCCCTGTAAGTACTAGGTTAAAATTACCACTGTTATTTGCTGCCTTCCTTCTAAACATGTTTTTGTTAATAGACTCTTGATACTCTCAGTCTTAATCAACAGAGCCTGTCTTTGGCATGAATGCTGATGAATGCTGAGAATCTCATGTTTCTGAGAATAAGTGATGGTTGAGTGCTCATCTCTAAAGGAGACATTTGTACCACCCCCAGTAAAGCATAGGAAACATCATGGAATTGCTAACAGAAAGAACTCAATAGCAAGAAGATTAGTGAGGGAGCTAAAGATTATTAACTTCTGGCACAACACAACGATTTCAAACTTGAACTCACATCATCTGGTGGCTTTTTGTGCTGGAGTTACAGAAAATCAGGCCTGTTATCAGAAAATCCAGAATCAAAAAGGGGATTATGAGGTTCTGTTCCTCTCTGTTTACTATTGGAGACTGAAGAATTCCAAGGAGAGTTACTCTCTTCAGTCATGCACCCACTGGTGAATCCACCACATTTTCAGACCATTTGGCACATGTGCCACCTTTTTAAACTCAGTATTATCACAATATAAAATGACAATATGTGAATTGAAGAATGGGATTTGTAAGGAAGAGGGTGTTTAACAGGGATGGGAGATAAGAGTAGTAAGAACACACTTTATCAGTATGAAAATATCAAAGTAAAAAATTCATCAATAAAAATAGACTTTAAGTCACTGTGCAATTACTCAACTGGAAGCCAGCTCTTTGAATTGTCATGTGTTATCCCATGTGCCAAACTATGTCAAAACTTCAGTCAGGTGCTTTCCATATCTCTCTCTGACTCTGATAGCTCATATTCAGCCCTTGATAAACTTGTTTTATTAGAGCTTGCAGTTCCACAGTAGGTTGCAACCGCTCTGCCTGGAGACCTTCCTCACATCATGGTAAAATATAAAGCAATAGAAATTGGTTAACTTGAGATGTAAGAGCTAGCTAGAAATACACTTGAGACATTGGTGAAACAGCATTGTAAATTAATATAGTTTCTGTGGAATTATTCGTGTCTGGGTGGCCAGGAAATAAATGAGCAGTCTCCAGTTACAAACACCTTTGGTCTACTTACATTCAGACACATTTCAGTATGGAAGGATGCTTTTTTGATGCAACTTGAAATCTTAACTCCATGTAACAGTCTATAACTGCTCAACTCCATGCCAGGCATATTCTCCATATGGATACACTTTGCCTTTGATTTGATTTGCTTTCTTATATCAGGCCATTTCTCAGTGTGTAAGTCATCATCACTTCACTTTCACATTGCAAACCAGACACCTCCATTAAAGTGACTCCATTTATCCTACCCCAACTCAGAACTTAAGTGTCAGTTCATGAAAGGAAGTGTGGGGAAAATCAGAGGTGAGAAAAAAAGAAAAGAGAAGAAACCGTGAATATTTTATAATACAATGTTAAAGCAAAGTAGACAAAACTGGATCAATAAAACTGATTTAAGGATCACTTTATAGTTAATTATTCCTCTCTCACAATTCCAAATTCAAAATTTTTCAGTAATAAAATTCAGATTTATAATAGCAAGGCAAAAATAAACTGTGAAAGAGATTTGTGGCCATAAGGAATTATGTCTGCTATTATAACTGAAATGTATTTACACTTAATGGCGAATTGTAGTTATTTCAGTGAAGAAATCCAGATTTATTTAAAGTAAATGATTATAACATGTCTACCATTACCTATTCTACAAAACATATGTAATAAAATTTCTATATATTGAGTTTAAATTCAAGCAACTAGCCATCCTTGGATAAATATATTGATTCAAGCTCACTATGCTGAAACAGATGGAAAGGCAATAGCAGTTTCTTTCACACTAACAACAACCACAACTAATAAAAAAGGAAAAAATGTAGATTTTTCAAATCTTTTTGGAGAAAATAACAAAATAGTTTGTAGAACAAATCAAAATGGCACAGTCAGTGTTAAGATAGATGAAATTTTGAATAGTGTCACAACAAACATGGGAGTTGAGATGTCACGTAAATCTGCTGATTATATTTCTTCTGAACACATATGAGGCAGTGGAATTGCTGAACCATACCTATAGCATTTTGTCATTCATTTTCTCTAGGAACTTCTATAATGTGTTCCACAATGGCTCTTTTAATTTATATGATCATCGACAACACAATACAAATGAGTTCTCTTGTTTATCTACCTTTAAGTGAAGCTTTTTTTTTTTTCTCTTTTCAAAATAGTCATTGCTTTCTTGGGTGAGGCCAGGATGTGATTTATACACAAAAATCATCCCCCCAATAAATAAATACATAAAGGAAATGTGAGAATAAATATTCTATGAAAAATTATCTAGTAATAAAATGTACCAATTTGTGTCATTTGCATAGCATGGATGGACCTAGGCAGTATCATGAGTGAAATAAGACAGGCTAGTAAGACAAATATTTTGTCATGCCATATATATGTGGAATTGAAAATTACTGATTTGATAGAAATTGAGGTAAGAATAATTTTTATGAGGAAGTAAAGAAAGAAGATGAAAATGGCAGAAAGAGCAGAGACTGCTTAGCTCTGCACTATTACAGTTTTGAGGTATAATTACTTGTATTCCGTGACATAATTGATTGAACATGGTTTGAACATTGCATATGGATATTTAGATAGAATAACTTCAATTAATTTTGTCATAAAGAAATGTTAAAATGGAAAGTGACAGAAAAAAATATGTAGACACTTCAGTCAACACATCAGGGGCCTGTGAATCTAAAAATAATAGCAGTAAAACATATTCCTAGGGTCAAAACATAGTAGAAGAAATGACATTTTAGATATTAATAAAAAGGTGATATCTCATACATACTACATATAAAGAAATAAAACATATTTACTATGAGGAAAGGGATCCCATGAATTTTTGGAGCATCATCCCATGAATTTTTGGAGTATTAAAAGTCAATTATATAAATTATTCTGTTTTTCTGTTTTTTTCTTTACTTTTCTTTCCATATGACTCAGTATGAAAGTTACTCTCTCCTGTAGATTTGTCTTATCTCTTCCAAATTTTATGCTTTCAGAAGCTAAAGGATTGTTAAAAATTGGATGATAAAATGGCAAATACCTGTTTTCATAATGTGGTGGTTTCAGCAATACTGGAAGAAAAATGACCTTATGTAATTTGGACTTCAGGTCTGGATGATCCTTCACTAGGTATGCATTCTGTATCTAGTAAAGCAGTACCAGGGCTTGGTGTGAAATAATGTAATTTACATTATTAGCTGTTCAGGAGCTAAAGAAAAAAGTTGTAGATAAGGAGGGATTTCAGAAGCCTATCGTGGTCCCCACAGTATCTTGCTGGTCCTTAGTGTTAAAAAATGGAATTAAGTTTAGAATATATTACTTTATGAATAATACTATATTTTGAATCTTGTGAATTATTTATAGATCCATTATTTTTCTCTTCTGTAACTAGATGTAATTCCATATAACTAAAAAGAGAGCAAAATTAATGTTTGAGAGCATAATAAATATATATAAACATATATATTAGATATTAAGAGTTTTACATACATTATATCAATACATTTTCATAGTTTATAAACAATCTAAATGTTGGGCACAAATGATAGATTAGAAATAATAACTTTCACTTCTTTAAAAAATTACTATTTTTCTAACTATCAAAGTATTTGTTTTAATTTAAAACTTTTACTTTTTGAGATTTAGCATGGAGTACAGCATTTCCTCAATCCCTCCTTCAATTTCTCCCATATGGCTTCTACTCTCAAATTCATTATTTGTAGTCAGAGGCTGCTTGTTCATTTCCCGGCTGTCCAGACCCAAACTATTAATTACAACACTACTTGGCCAATCACTTAATTGTATTGCTAGCTAGCTCTTATATCTTAAATTAACCCATTTTTATTAATCTGTGTATCACCACGTGGTTGTGGCCTACCAGTAAAATTCCGTCTGGCATCCAGTGTCTCTCTCCTTCGATGGTTACATGGTGTCTCATCAACTCTGCCTACTCTATATATTTATCTGCTTGGGATTCCCGCCTTGCCTTATTCTGCACTGCAATAGGCACAAAGCAGCTTCTTTATTAGCCAACTGTATTCGTAGCATAGAGAGAGGGAATCCCACATCACCTCCCCTTTACTGTCTAAATGAAAAGGAAGGTTTTAACTTTAACATAGTTAAATTACATGAAACAAAGCAGGCATCAAGCAAGAATTATAGTTACAATGTTTATATATATTTTATTTTTATTACAACTAAGGAAAACTATAATTATAACTACCTACTCTTCAACTCCAACAAAGACCCCAGAAGGATATATTACCTAAGTTAACAGAAAGTGCATTGTAAGCAACTTCCAGAATTCTAGAATTGAAAGAGACATCTTACTCCCTGGACAGTCACCCAAAGTTCTTCTGTAACAATAGTGCACCACCCATCTTCAGCCTACAGGCCCCTAGTATCAGGAAGACTTTGCCATAAAGGAGGAAATGTCAAGGAGAGTTCCACTTATATTGGCAATTTGTCAGTCACTTTCTTCTCTGTCCTGCAGTACGTTTGGGACACTCTTTCATGAAGCAGGAACTCTGAAGGACTGTCTCACATTTAGGCAAGTTCAACCATCATTTTTCTGTTGGTCCTGCATATTCAGTCATATAGCATAACATCAAGCAGTTCAGGCCAATGCAGTTTCTTGCTCAAATGGTTAACAAACTCCATAAAAAGCCTCTTCAATGCCCAGCATCCTCCTGAAGTAGATTGGTGCTGCCAGGAGCAGATGTGTCTCACTGTCAAAAAAAGTTCTAAGTTCTTAAGACATTTTAAATTCCATATTCCGTTAGCCTTTGAAAGGTTTGAAAAATACATATCCATCTGAAATATATCTCTGCAAATCTATTATAGATGACATTCTATTAACCTGTATTTGTTAATTATACATTACATTTTTAAATGTGCTGTAAAAATATATCTTAATAAAGAGCAGAAATATACATATAACAAAATTGACCTTAAATTTGTATCAATAGACCAAAATCCACACCAATGCAAAGTATTCATCTTTATAGCACATCCCCCTTTAAATGTAAATAAACATTTATAAACAATCGTTTAGGGAATTTGGGCATAGTTCTCTCTAAACTGCTTGCTGCTTTTTGGGGGGAGAAGTATTGGGAGGGTTCATGGAGACGTTTTAGGGGTCTTGTTTCATCAAACCACATTAGTCTCAAAGGAATCCACAAGTTCTCATCCTCTGTGGAAACAAAAGCAGAACCTCTTTTCCAAATCAACATATCCTTAAACTCAAATTTTAAAGTCAAGATACCTTTAAAATATAAATGTTGATTTATCTTAGCAGCCTGTACAATGAAATGTCTCTCTGTACTTAGCTCATTCACAGTCAAAAAATTCAAAGAAAACACAACAATATATATATAAGATACATAATCAAGACTCTGTGTATATTCCATCTTTAAATTGCTTGTTTTTTTTTTACTCCTTTTATCTATGACTGTCTCTACTCTGTCTCTTTAAATACTTTGTTTTATTTATTTAAAAACCATTTACTTCTTATTATAACTGTCTATATTCTGTTTCTTCTCTCTCTCCAAACCTACTTATATTTACTCAACACTGTGGCCCATTTAGAGTTTTTTCTGTCTGAATTTGTCTTTATTGTATATCTGTAATTATTTCTTGACCAGGAACACCTTTTTTTTAAAAAAAAATGCTAGGCAGTCAAGGCAAAGACCAACTTCACAGTCCTGCCTGTTGGCTCTGCCCAGTCCAACATGGCAGAGGCATGTTTGCTGCCTATGTGAGCCATGCACACTGCCCCAGCTCCAGGGTTGCAGTGGGTCTATGTCTTTATTAAGCAACTAGTAACATGCTGCTCACAAATCCAGTTTAAGTGGTTGGCCTTCTGAAAGAGTCAGAGTTTGTGCTGGTAGCACGGACCACGAAGCCTTATGCTGAGTCAGTAAGCCTTCTCTTAAAGGAGCCACAATGCTTAAACTTGCTGCCTGCAAATAGAGCCCATCCGAAAAAAAAATGCAGCTACCAAAAAGCTATGCTAAACTCTGTTATTTTCTATCTAAAATTCCTTTCCAAGCTTTCTCAGGTTTCATATGGATATAGTTGCCCATGTTTGCAGTGCCAATATGTAGTCAGAGGGTACTTGTTCATTTCCTGGCTGCCCAGACCCCAAATAATCACAAAGAAGCTATATTAATTACAACACTGCTTGACCAATCACTTAACTGTATTGCTTAATCTTAAATTGACCCATTTCTATTAATCTGTATATGGCCTTGTGGTTGTGGCCTACTGGTAAGGTTCTGTCCATTGTCTGGTGTCTGTCTCCTGTGATGGCTACATGGGTTCTCATTGACTCCGCCTACTCTCTCTACATCTGTCTGCTTAGTAGTCCCACCTTGCCCTATTCTGCACTGCAATAGGCCCAAAGCAACTTCTTCATTAACCAGCATACAGAGGGGATTCCCACATCAATTACTTTTATTTCTTCAATTATTATTCTTGTATACACACACTATCTAATCCATTTAGTATTATCTTCATGTGCATGTGTTTAGAACTGACCACTTTGAGTTGAATAACCCACCAGGGTTTTGATCTCTAGAGAAAAATGATGCTGCCTTTCAGTTAAATATTACAAACTCAAAAGGTCCAGAGTGTCTCCTATGAGACGTTATCATCTAGACATGACAAGGAAACTACACCTGTGAAATCTCAAAAATGTGGTTGTATAAATATGACATACACATTGTCAACACCAGTGAAGATACAGAAGTTCCATGCCTTAGATGAAGAGATAGAGACAATAATATGTAAACTTCTTGAGCCCCTCTACCAAGATGTTTCCTTAGACATAGGAATAAAGGTTGTGCTGTAGGTGTACCAATGGGATTAAGCAATTGATGGTCACTTATTCTTTGCATTTTGATCAGGTGAGGATCTCAGGAATGGTCTGTAATTGCTGGGGGATTGGGACATTCTTTGATGAAGGAATGGGATCTATACTTACTTGTGGATATAAGGTAGGTCTCTAGAATGTATCAAAATTATGTTGATTTAGGAAAAGGTAGTAGTAGGTTTTCCTGTTTCTGGTAGTTGTCTCTGTGTTACTAGGTATAAGTTTCCTCATTTTGAGTTTGCCTTAACTACAATTAGAAGGCTTCTGGTAATAGTGATACTAGTGTAAAATTTGATCTATACTCATGAATATATACATAATACAATATTCAAAAAAGCCATAAGACCTAATGAAGAATTGATCTGAACAGAAAGGTTCTCGGGAAAAGAAATAAAAATTGCTAAGAAATATTTTTAAAGTGGTTAAAAATTCTTAGTAATTAGGGAAGTGCAAATAAAAGCAAATTTGAGATTATCTCTAACCCCAGTCAGAAGGACATGATTAGAAAAGAAAAATCAACTGGCTCTTGGTGAGGATGCAGAGAAACAAAACCCTAATTTACTATTAGTGGGAAGTAAACTAGTGTAGTTACTATGGAAATCAATGAGGAGGTTGCTTAAAAGTTATAAATATGTCTACCACATGACCCATTTATATCATTCCATGTATATATCCAAAAGACATAATATGCTATAAAGGAATATTTTCTCAACCCTGTTCATTGCTGTTCTCTTCATAATAAATAAGAAATGGAAACTCTGTAATTATCATTCAACTGGTAGCATGCATAGGTTATGCACAGTTCTAAGCCAGATAGGGTCCTAGTGCTGAAAAGGAAAATAGATAAAAGCCTCAATATGTAACTCTGAAGCTATCTGCAATTGATAAGTATTTGCAAAGGAAAAATTGATTATCTTCAACAGAGTCTCACTAGGTATTCAAATGACACTTAAGAACAGGCCTCATGCACAGTTATAAATGTAGAACACAAGATAAAGTTAATGGTATTTTTTGGAGGTTTTCTCTCTCTTAATGCTTTATCTTTGTATTCTGTTTCTGTTTTAGTTTGGTTTTTACCTTGCAGGTTTTTTACTTATCTATTATTGCTTCCAGGTTTTGTTTTTGTGGGTTTTCTGTGGATGCAAATGTGATTCTTTCTGTGTCTTTTATGTGTTTCTTGTGTTTTCCCTTGGAGTTGTTGCTCCTCAGCTTGTTTGTTTGTCTGTTTTGCATCTAACACAGATGCAAGCATCACCAAGAGAATGCAGACATGGAACAGAGAAAAGAATCCCAGGCTTAGAAAATACAATAGAAGAAATTGGTGTATGATCAAAGAAAATGTTAAATCTAAAACATTCCTGACATAAAACACCCAGGAAATCTGGGACACTATGAAAAAGTCAAACCTAAGAATAATAGGAATAAAAAAAGAAGAAATACAACACAAATGCCCAGAAAATATATTCAGCAATAATAGAAGAAAATTCTACTAACCTAAAAAAGGGGAATGCAAACAAAGTTACAACAAGCTTACAGAACACTAAACAGATTGGACCAGGAATGAAAGTCCCCTGCCACATAATAATACAACACTAAACAGAGAAAAAGAAAGAATATTAAAATCTGAAAAGAAAGAATATAAATGAATGTTTCTTTCCTGCCCAGTCCCAACAACTGTTCAGTCCAAAATAAACACACAGAGACGTATATTAATTATATAATGTTTGTTCTATTAGCTCAGACTTATTATTAACTAGATCTTGCAAATTAAATTAACCCATTATTCTTATCTATGTTTAGTCACATGGCTTGGTACCTTTTCTCAGGAAGGCATTCTCGTCTTGTTTCCTCTGTGTCTGGTGACTGTGTAGCTGCCTTTCCTCTTTCCAGAATTTTCTTTCTAAAATGTCCCATCTGTACTTCTTGCCTGGCTACTGACTAATCAGTGTTTTATTAAAATAATACAAGTGAGGAATCTTTACAGTGTACAAGAACATCATCCCACAGCAGAAGACCAAGTAACATATAAAAGCAGACCTATTAGAATTACAACTAAATTGCCAATGGACACTCTAAAACTAGAAGGGCCTGGACATATGTGGTGCAGTTTCTAAGAAACCAAGAATGCCAGAGCAGAGTGCTATACACAGTGAAACTTTCAATCACCATAGATGGAGAAAACAAGATATTACATGACAAAGTCAAATGTAAACATCTGTCTACAAACATAGGCCTCTAGAAGATACTAGAAGGAAAACCTCAACCTACGAAGTTAACTATATACATGAAAACACAAGAAATGCATAATCTCATACCACCAAAATCAAAACAGGGAAAAACTCTTTCTTTCTCCTCACCCCCTCAAACTAGTGATATCACCACCACCCCACCACCATCAATAACAACAACAAAACAAGAATTAACAATCATTGTTCATTAACATTCTTCAATATTAATGGGCTCAATTCCCTAACAAAAAGTCACAGGATAAGAGAATGGAGACAAAAACAAGATCCATCCTTCTCCTGCATATAAGAAACATACTCAACATGAAAGGGAGTCATTACCTCAAAGTAAGAGTTATAAAAAGATATTCCAAGAAATTGGACCCAAGAAATGAGCTGGTATAAAACAATTCTAATATCTAAAAAAAATAGACTTAAACATGAAATTAATCAAATGAGATGGAGGATACTTTATATTCATCAAAGAGAAAAATCTACAAGATGACTTTTTAATTATGAACATCTATGCCCCAAATGCAAGGGCACCCACATGTGTAAAAGAAACATTACTAAAGCTTAAATAACATATAGAATCCTAAACATTAATAGTGGAAAACTTCAGCACCTCACTCTCAGGTCATTCAAACTGAAACTTAGCAGGGAAAAATGGAACTGATAGATGCAATGACTCAAATGGACCTAATCGATATCTAAAGAACAATATACCTAAACACAAAAGAATATGCCTTCTTCTTCGCACCCCATGGGGCCTTTCTCCAAACTTACCACATAGTTGCTCACAAAGCAAGTCTCTGCAGATACAAGAAAATTGAAATAACCCTCTGTGTCTAATCCATCCACCAAGGATTAAAACTGGATTTCAACCATAGAAACAAAATAAAGCCTACAAACTCATGGAAATAAAACAACTCTCTACTGAATGATCACTGAGTCAAAGAATAAATAAAAATAAAAATTAAAGACTTCCTAGAATTCAATGAAAAAAATGCACAAGATACACAAAATTATGAGACACATTGAAATTGGTGCTAAGAGGAAAGGTCACAGCACAAAGTGCCTTCATAAAGAAATGAGAGAGATCTCATACTAGGAACATAACAGCATACCTGAAAGCTCTAAAACAAAAAGAAGACAACACATGCAAGAGGTGTAGATGGCAGGACATAGGAAACCGAGGGTCAAAGCAATAAAGTAGAAACAAAGAGAACAATAAAAAGAATTTATGAAATGAAGAGCTAGTTCTTTGAGAAAATCAGCAAGATAGATAAAATTATACAAACTAACTAAAAGGCAAAGAGATAATGTCAAAATTAATGAAATCGAATATAAAAAGGGAGAATAGCAGAAATAAAAGAAATCAAGAGAATTATTAAGTCATAATTCAAACACCTGTACTCTACAAAACTGGAAAATCGAAAAGAAATGGAGAAATATCTTAATAGATAACACTAGCAAAAGTAAAGTCAAGATCAGATATACAATATAAATAAACCTATAATTCCCAAGAAAATAGAAGTAGTCATTAAAAGTCTCCAAACCAAGAAAAACCCAAGACAAGACAGTTTTATTGTAGAATTCTCCCAGACTTTCAAAGAAGAGCTAATACCAGTACTCCTCAAATTATTCCACAAAATAAAAACCTAAAGAAGATTGCTGAATTTATTTTATGAGGCCACGGTCATCCTCAAACTCCAACCACACAAAGACTCAACAAAGAAAGAGATTTACACACCAATTTCCCTCATGAACATTGATACAAAAATATTCAATAAAATACTCACAAGCTGAATCCAAGAACACATCTAAAAGATCATCAGCCAAAGTCAAATAGGGTTCTTCCTAGAGATGAACGGATGTGTTCAACATACAGAATCTCTTCAACGCAATGCTCTGTATAGACAAACTGAGAAAAAAGAAAAGCAACACATGATCATCTCAGTAGATACTGAAAAAGCCTTTGACAAAATCCAACACCCCTTCTTGATAAAAGCATTGAAGAGATCAGAAGTTTACAGGACATGGCTAAACATAATAAAAACAATGTATAACAAGACTACAGCCAACATCAAAGTAAATGCAGAGAAACTCAAGGCAATTCCACTAAAATCAGGAACAAGATAATGCTGTACACTTTCTCCATAGCTATTAAATGTAGTACTTGAAGTTCTAGTTAGAATAATAAGACAACTAAACTAGATAAAGGGGATACAAATTAGAAAGTAAGAAGTCAAGGTATCATTATTCCAAATGATATGATAGTATATATTAGTGACACAAAAATTCTACCCAGAACTTCTACAGCTAATTAACACCTTTGTTACATGGCTAGATACAAGGTTAACTCAAAAAAATCAGTAACCCTCATATATACAAATGATAAATGGACTGATAAAGAAATTGGGGAAACAGCAGTTTTCACAAAAGACAGAAAGTATATAAAATATTTTGGTGTAACTCTAAGCAAGAAAATCGAAAACCTGTATGACTAGAGCTTTCAGTCTTTGAAGGGAGAAAATGGAGAACATATCAGAAAATGGAAAGATGTATGATGTTCATAGATTGGTAGAATTAACATAGTAAAAATACCCACACTATGAAATGCCATTTACAAATTCAATGAAATCACCATCAAAATTACAACATAATACTTTATAGCCCTTGAAAGAATATTTCTCAACTTCACATGGAATAACAAAAAATGCAGGATACCTGAAGCAATCATTTATAACAAAAGCACTTCCAGATGTATCATCATCCATGATTTTAAGCTCTACTACAAGTTCTCATAATAAAAACCACTTGGCATTAAAATAAAGACAGACAGATGGGTCAATGGAATAGAATGGAGGATTCACATATAAGTGCATATATCTATGGACAGCTGATTTTTGACAAAGAAACCAAAATTATACAGTGGAAAAAAGAAAGCATTTTCAACAAATGGGTCTTGTATAAATGGATGTCAGCAAATAAAAGAATACAAATGGATGCATACTTATCACCCTAGACAAAATTCAAGCCCAACTGGATTGAAGACCTTGACATGAATCCAGATATACTGAACTTGAGAGAATAGAAACTGGGAAATAGCCTTGAACATATTGGCCCAGGAGACAACTTCCTGAGCAGAACACCAATTGCATAGATACAGACATCAGCAATTAATAAATAAGATCTCAAGAAACTTAAAAGCTTCTGAAAGGAAAAAGATACCATCAATAGGACAAAATGGCAGCCTACAGAATGGGAAAATACCTTTACCAACTCCACATCAAGCAGTTGGCTAATTTACAAAATAAGTAAAAAACTCAAGAAACTGGACAAAACAAATCAAATAAGTCAATAAAAAATGAGTACATATCTAAACAGACAATTCTCAACAGAGGAATCTCAAATGAGTGAGAAACAATGAAATGTTTAACATCCTTAGCCATCAGGAAATGCAAATCAAAACAACTCTGAGATTCCATTTTACACCTGTCAGAATTGTTTAGATGAAAAACACAAGCAACAGCTCATGTTGGTGAGGATGTGGAGCAAGGGGAACAGTCCTCCATCGCTGGTGGGAATGCACTTGTACAGCCACTTTGAAAATTAATATGGCAGTTTCTCAGAAAACTGGGAAACAATCTACCTCAAGACGCAGCTATATCACTTTTGGGCATATAGCTAAAGGTCACTCTATCATATCATGAGGACACTTGTTCAGCTAAATACATGGTAGTTTTATTCATAATATCCAGAAAGTGGAAACAACCTACATGTGTCCCAATCAAAGAATGGATAAAGAAATTGTGGTACATTTATACAACAGAGTATTACTCAGCTATTAAGAAAAATGTCATCATAAAATTTTCAGGCAAACAGATGAAATTAGGAAAAAAATCATCCTGAGTGAGTTAACCCACACACAGAAAGATAAACATGGGATATACTTATTTATAAGTTAATATTAACCATAAAATATAGGATGATGATGCTACAAACCAAGATCCAGAGAAGCTAAGTAACAAAGAGAGCTCAAGTGGGATGTATGAATCTCCCAGTGCAGAGGAAATGGAAGAGGCATTGTAGGTGGAATAGGTGACAGAGGGGATGAGAACAGGTGGAATCGGGTTATGGGACGGTGGAGGGATCATACACTTGAAGAAACAAGTGGAATCCGGGATGGGGAATTTCAGGGAAGAGCTAAACATCAAGCACATTGGCAATATCCATGGTTCTACAAAGGTGACCCTAGCTAAGACTCCTAGCAATGGCGGATACTGAGCTTGAACAGGCTATCTCCTGTAACCTGATAAGCCTACCAGTGGAGGGATTGGGATGTCAACGAAGTCATATAAGTTCCAACCTACATATTTCTTGCCTACAAGATGTGGTGTGGTATTGGTGACACAGAAATTGTGGGAATGGCCAAGAAATGACTGATCCAGCTTGATATGCATACCATGAAAGGGATCCTAGCCCAACACTCCCTGGAGGTCCAGGACACAGAAGCTTGATAGCTCAGAGACCTAGAATAGAACCCAACACCACTGAAAAAAATCAAGGTAATGATATTCTACTATCCTTATAGACTGGTGCCTAGTCTAATAGTCATCAGAAAAGCTTCATCCAGCAAATGATGGAAAGAGATTCAGAGACCCACATACATTAAAGACTTTCACATTCCAAAGAGATTTAACTCTTCTGTGTAACCAGTGTCTATATTTTTAAAATGACACACTGACTGCCTTCATTTGTTTTGTGAAATAGTTTACCTTCCTTCAATTTTCTTTAATTTTAACATACGTGATATTGAAAAAAATACTTCAGAAATGTCATAACTGTATTTCTCTTTAGCCAGAACTATGTAACTTGTAATATGCAATTATAAATTATTTGATGGGCTTGGCATTTTGAGGTATCTGATAAAAATAACATTTATAGAATCCAGTAAATGGCATATAATCGTATTTTGAACACTTACCTGGAGGTTTGGAGACCTGGCAATGTTATTAATTACCTTTGATTTATGACTGTAAGAAATGGAAATGAGATCTGTAATTAACAAATATTAGATCTTGCAGCAATATGGACACCTATTACTATTGTAACTTATGTAAATGCTGTTTTAAAGCTGGTGTGTGTGACTGAGTATTTTGTAGCTATATCCTGACAAGAATACCTCTTAGAGATTCAATACACTGTTCGCCAATAACAATAAAATGGTTACATTGTTCGATAGAGAACTATTAAGATCAAACCACATATAATAAAGATACTCAAATAGTTCTTTTTAAACTTGTGCTCCTTTTAAGATTTTTATTTGTGCTTGGAGTTTTAAATCAAAAACCAATTATAATAAAATAAAATCCAATTTTATGGGCCATGGAGACCATGCAATTTCATTTATCATTACAGAGTCTCTCCCACTTGGATTTCTTCTGAGCATTTCACTCATAGGGAATATCTTTTTTTTTTTTTAACGGCATCAGCAAACTAAAGATGTAACATTGTTCAATTTTTCTTGTATGTGCTTTGTTCTCACCTGACATCAGCTCAAATCTGTTGTCAGTCTCAAAGATGTGATGAGAGACAATTCTTTCCGTGCTGAAGGTCTCGACATAGTTTTTGTAGTACCGATGAAAGATTTCTCTGGAAGACATTAAAAAAGAACTTGAAGATTTAGCCTTTTCAAAATCCTCTTCTTTTTAAAATCTCACAAGGATTTCCATATAAAATATACTTATGTCCTTACTTTAAAAGAAAAACTACTAATATGAATATGTGGTCTTACAGATATATGTACAGAATTCATATATCTTTTATTGAAAGTAGACTTTTTTCATAAAATATATCCTGACTATGTTTTTCCTTTCTAAACATCCCAACTACCACCCCCAGCCCTGTACCTCTCTTCTTTTATCCAGATCCACCCCTTTTTGTCTCGAAGGGATAAGAATAAAACAAAGTAAGATAAAACAAAAACAAATAAATTAAAAGAGAACTAATCAAGGAAACAGAAGGAAAAGAGCCCAAGAGAAGGCACACATATAGAACAGAGACACTCATTCTCACATCCAAAATTCCCTTAAAAACTCAAAACCGAAAACCACAATATACATGCAAAGGGCCTGTACAGAAAACAATCAATCAAACAAGCAGCAAAAGTCATGACACAATGTTATAAGACAAGGTGTATTAGACTATGCCAATGTGCCTGTTTTCTTTCCTCCCTTCACTCCAGCAGCCTGTCCTTAAGAGTAGTTTGCTTCCCTACTGAGATTCCCTTGGAGTAAATAAATTTTCACTTGCAAATGGTTAATAATTGGTGATAACTTCTGAGTTAGGGATGGAAGCATGTGTCAACTTTTCTTTTGAGCTTTAGTACTGTTTCTGGTACAGACCTATCCAGGCCCTGTACGTCGTGCATGATTATGAGTATATATGTACATCCTACTGTGTTTAGAAGACATTGTCTTCATAGTGTTCATCATCCCTTCTGACTCTTAAATGTTTTCTTCATCCATTTCAACAGGTTTCCAGGAGGGATTTGATGAAGAAATCCTGTTTAGGCCTAAGTGTTCCAAGGTCTCTCACTCTGCATACTGTTTGGCAGTGGGTCTCTGTATGCATGCTCATCTCTGCAGGAGGAAACATCGCTGGTAATGCTTGAGCAAGGCACTGATCTATGAGTTTAGCAGAATGTAATTAGGAGTTTATTTAGTAGAACAGTAGTATTTCTTTTCCCCCTACATCCCTGGGCTAACTAGTCTCAGGTTCTTAGTCACTCAGTCAGTGTTGGGTATGGCTTCCTTCTCATGGAATGGGACCTAAGTCAAATCTAATAGTGGTTGGTTACTCCCAGGAGGTTTGTGCCACCATTACTATAGCATATCTTGTAGGCAGGACACCATTCTTGATCGAAAGGTTTACAGTCGGGATGGTCTTTACATTTCTCCTTTGATATCTTGCAGAGTACTTTCCTGTACCAAAGATGTTGTATGTAAGAGTGAAGGCTTCATATAGGCACCATCTGGACTCCCCCAAATTATATGACTTGTATAGGTGTTGTTTTCAGCAAGCAATAGGGCCTTGCTTTCAGTGTGTAGCAGGCAACCTATGCACTGGTAACAGCCTGTGTTGTTTAGGGAACTGCTTGGCCAACAACTCAATTAGATGTAATCCAGTCCCAATACAGAAAGCCTCATTTAGTGACAAGAGATGTCCCGCTGCGGCTTTAGCTCCTATGATGTTTCATGATTTCAATCAGATATTCTTCATATATGTTTATAATTTAGGAAGCCTATATTTTATTAGGTTTCCATTCTACTACTCAAATGGTCTTTAATTTTAGCTGTCTTTCCCTGTATTTCCTACATCATCCCCTATTTCTCTCTACTTCCTTGCTTGTTCCTTCCATTCTGATACCATGCCCCATTTATTTATCCAGAACTATATATTATATTTCCCCTTCCTAGGGAGATATATCAATTTCCCTAGTCATTTACTCTACACTTAACTTCTGTGGTTCTAGGAATTATAGCTTGATGATCATTAACTTAAGAACTAATATCCACACATAACTGCACAGATTCCAAAGGAATAACAGGGAATGCTTCTCGGATTTTGCCAGGTGTGACCACTTCGAGTTCCAGGTACAAAACGTTTCTAGTTATTGGGAGCTGACACTTAGAAATGGCAATCCTAAAGGAAGGAAGAAAGCAGGTGTTCTACTCAGATCTGCTTATTCCTTTGGAAATGGAGGCAGAGAGTGAGAAAGGACCACAGCCAGTAGTTTGCTAGGTCTGAAGATGAGACCAGGAGAATTGATTTGGAGGAAAGAAAGAGAGTGTATATTGGAAACTTGCCTACCTGCTATACTGGCTTTTAGATGTCTCTGGTAAGTAATCTGATATGCATTTTGTAAATGAGAAGTTATTTTAATGTTGTTTTAAAACATATCTTTGTAAATATATACATGTATTTTTGCAGGACTTCTCAAATATGTAACAAACTTTTAAAGAAGTCCCGAGTCTTAAACAATTCTTCTAAAGCTAAATAAACCCATGTCTTTTTGCCAAACTTCAATTAGCTTTCTTATTAAAGTACATTATAACTTACATATTATGTATGTATATGAAAAAGTCATAGTGAAAGTTGTGTTCATGTATAATTAATATGGTGCTAATAAAACTATAGGCTTAAAACCATTTCAATATTTTTAGGCCGTCATGTTGATATTTCTGTGATATGGATCAGATATGTATCACCTCAATGGTTGTATGTTTGTCTTTCTCTTTATTTTCTCTCTCTGCATACTTCTGTGTCTCTCTCTTTCTTCCTTCTCCCCACCCTCTTCTTTCTTACTTTCTTTGTCTTCATCTACTTTCTACTCTATTTCTTTTTCACAATTATTTAATCTCTATCACTCATACTTTAAAATTTTCCTTTCCCTTAACAAGGTCTATTGAATTCAGATATGTGAATGATGCTTTTGTTAAATATTTTAATGCAGTTTTGTCAATTAAGAAAGAATTATATTCATGAACTACTATATTAATTTATCCAGCTCCTCTTTTCTGGACAAATAAGTAAGCACAGTTATATAGCTACCAGGTTCAACCTTTGTCATGTTTCTTTCTCCTTCTTTAGCTCCCACCTTTGGATCAAGACTATTTTTTTCTTGAAAACTCTCACTCTGTGCTCCATAAATTGAATTAACCAGATAAGACCCTGAAAGTCACTGGCTTAAACGATCCTTAGTGGAACAGAGTTTCTGTCATCTTAGTTCCTGGAAAAATGTTCTTATGTCCTCAAATAAACTGATATTCTTGTATCGACCTACATGGCTACAATACGATAATATTATATTGTAGTAAACTGCTTAAGTTTAGGTGTTTTTGTAGCAGACATAAATTTGATTCATAATTTTCTCATTTCTTCTTCATGTAAAATTAAAATAATAATGAAATCTTTAAGATTTTTCCAGAACTCATTGGCTTGAAAAAATGCCCATAATGGTAATTTTAGGGTTTATTCCTTATTTTCCTGAGAAGTTATATATTCATATGAACCCATAATTGTCAGCTTTCTCATCTCAGGAACAACAAAGGATCTAAATATGTTTCAAGTTTTCAATTGATGGAAATTTAAAGATTTCAAAATGGCCAAGTGTGATAAATCACTAGAATCAAGCTTTCCCTTTCTGCTTGTAGGGTTTCCTGTCTCAATAGGGGTTCAAATTCTACTTCTGGCTTACATTCTTAACCAGATATGGTGGATCATTCTTGCAGTATAAGCACTGAAGAGACTGAGGAAAGAGAGTTGCCGTGATTCAAGGCTAGGCTGCACCACAGAGCGAGACTGCTTCAACAACAACAGCAACAAAACAGAAGCAAATTGAAACAAACCAAACAAGGACTAAAATGCTTGCGGAGGAAAGAACCAAGGAAGGAAAGAAGGAAGGAGTGGGTTGGGGCAGGGGCTAAGTTTTCAGAGTAAGCCCCATTGAGAAATATTTCAATCATAAGGGCTTTACTTTCATATTCAGAATAACACCACCCTCAAAAGGCCTTGTAGCTATGAGCTTTGTGTCTTCCACATCACTCTGTGGGATGTTATTTCATTTCCTTGCCCTCTGTCTCTGCCATGCAAGGAGGTAAGAAGAAAGTCCTAATTAGACACTGGTGCCTTGATCCAAGAATTCTGTTTCCACAACCTGTCAGCCCCAGAGTCAATCTGTATTCCCTAAGTATTATGATATGAGGTATACTGTTATAACAGCATAAATGGACGAAGACTGAAGTGTTTTGAAACATATACAGCCCTAACACATCCTATAGGAGAAACTGCAGAGCTAAGTAAATTCACATTGTTTTTCAATCTCAGTGTGAGGGTTTCATTGATTCTATGTCTTGAGTGTGATCTTTTCTCAGAGCTTTAGCTCTAAATTGGACCCCAACCACCTCACTTCTGCCTGAGTATTGAACAGTTATTCCTCCTTACAAGGTAGTATAGATTTTAATATGAAAGAGACAGGGAATGAGTTTTGGGGGCATGATAGATTGGCCTGCACTAGTAGAGATGTCCCACTAGGTCCATACCATCATGCTTGTGAGGCATCTTTGGGATTGTTATCAGTGTTCCTTGATAGTATTAAGATGGAATCAAAGGAACTGCCTCTCCTCTATCTTTCTGAGAATTCACTTGCTGTTTGGGCTAGCTCTAGTTCTGGAGATATTTGTAATACCCAACTCTCCTGCTTTTGTAGCTCACTGGAGAAGATGGTGATTTTCAAAAACCTTTTACCCACCATAAAAGTCCTCACATGCTTTAAAGCTATTATCACAAAGCACTTCTTCCCAGCCTGCTTCCGATGCACACATTTTTAGTAGAGGCAATATAAGTCACATGGCATGTGCTTCAAAATGTAGTCTTCATGGTAATAACAAACCTAGCAGGCATGCTAATAACTTCTGCAGGTTAAAAATGTCAAGATATAACATAAGGTGAATAACAAATTTCATATTCTGGTTTTTAGAAACATCTGGGCTCAGCAGTCTTGACATAATTCAGTGAAATCACAAAAAAAGAAAATGAAACCTACAAAGAGGATTGAAGTTAAAATTTGAGCCTAGCTTGTATTCACTGGCAGAAGATCACCATTTTACCCTCTAAGCTATTAGGAATTTGTGTTGTTATGCTTTTTTCTTATTTTCTGTGAACTTGCCACAAGGTCTAATCACGTGGAAAGAGGGAACCTCAACAGAGAAAATGTCTCTATCAGACTGGTCTGTAGGCGAGTCTGTCTAGTAGTTTATCGATTGGTGGTTGATGTGGGAAGATGGCTGGCCCATGAGCAGTGCCGCCAATGGTCAAGTAATCCTGGGAGATGTATGAAAGGCAACTAAACATGAAGCTCGAAAGCAAACCAGTAAGCAATATTCCTCCATGGTCTCTGCTTCCATTTCTGCGTCCAGGTTCCCATTCATGTTCCTGTCCTGACCCCCCCCTCCACACACACATACTCACTTTGTGATTGACTGTAACATGGATGTGCAAGCCAAATAAAGCTTATCTCCCCAAATTACTATTTTTCACCATATTTATCATGGCAATAGAAATTAAACTAGGACAGCATTGGAGTTCATTAATACTTCAAGAACTGAGTTTATTTCATTAGCTTTATTTGTGCTAAACATTGGAGACAGAGTAAACACAAAACATAAAAGACTTGTATTTTTTAGATGGAACTTGCTGTGTCAGTGGTCAGTGTATTGGCCTAATGCAATATTTATGCCTGTCTTTTGTTTAAAGTGGACCCTCACTCCAAGACAAAACTCTCTTTGATATATTAAAGAGCTGGAGCAGAGCCCAGTAAACTATGCAAAATAGAAGTGTGTTTACTTTCTCTAGCATTCTCTTTGGTCAGGAAAGGTGTTGATTTGCTGTGCAGTTTTTATGTTGTTCCTGCTACAACTTGCAATTCTAACTGTTCTAGTGTGATAACTCTCCCAGAATGTCTTTCACATTGTCTGTATCTAAGCACCCACTTGCTGTTACAGTTTACTTAGAATTTACTAGTCTAGCAGTAGAAAGCAGAGCAGTGCTATTCCTCCCTTAGCCAGGCTTAACTCTACATTACACACAGTTTTTCCTTAATCAGTGATGTTATTGGGGTTTTGCATTTTGATTTTCATGATAGCACCCTTTCCCCAGCACTAGTGAATGCCACAATCAGGACCAGGAATAATTCTGCCTTGCCTCTCCAGATTAGAAATAGGTTTTACCTATCGCTCAAAATTGACAAGATTTGCTGTGTTTATGATTTTATATGTTTGTGCTGACATAGGGTGTTTTTCTTCAATTTGACTTCGACTAATTTTGTGACACAGGTATATTACTGAGCCTGAAGCTTGCAGAATTAGCTAGACTGACTGATTATCTAGTCCAGGATCTTGCTGGCTCTTCCTCCCCCACACTGGGATTACAGGTATCTCTTGCTGCACCTAGATTTTATTTATATATGTGCTGAGGATTGACAGAGGTACTCATGCTTGAATAGCAAAGCATTTCTCTAACTGAGCCACCCCTCTGGGTCTGAATATTAGCCTTTCGCATCTCATGAACTACCAGCACACAGAATGGTAATCACTCTGGTCTGCCCCTCTGTGGGCACCGAAGGAGCCAGTATAGTTTCAGAGAAAGAACTAAAGTGAAGTGAGTATTGAGAAGTCCCCTCATGCCTGTGGCTTCCTATTTTTCAGACATTCACCCTAGCTGCATTCATCACTTCATTTGTTTCTGTGATAAAACACATAACCAGAGCAATTTAAGGACTACGAAGTAATTTGTCTTACAGTTTGAGGCTGTAAGAACAAGAGAAACCCTAGCTATGCAGGCAGGTCGAGGAGATGGCTGGTCACATTGAGTCTATCACAGAAACCAGACTGAGATAAAGCTAGACTGGCTTTCTTCTTTCCTCTCATGCTCAAGCAATAGAAATGTGCCACCCCTCCCTGGAGGGAAGCAGAGAAAAATGTATAGCTCAATAAAATTAATAATAAATAAGAAGAAATGTGTTACCCATGTCAAAGTTTGATCTTCTCCTTTAAATGTTTTAGAAATTCCTCAAAGACATTCTTAAGAATGTGACTCCAAGATGATTATAAATCCACTCCAAATGACAATGAAAATTAACTACGACAATGCAGATTCAGTCTTTAGAATTGTGTTAATGAGTTTAGACAAATTTTTCTTCCCACTCACTCTCTGATAAGTCATAATGCAATCCCTGCCTGCTGATAATGGTTTTTATTCATTGACAAAGCTGCCCTTTGATTAAAATTTTCTGATGGCTGAAAAAGTTTATTTAATAGATCATCTGCCTTTTCCTGGTTGTCATTTTAGAATAAGTATCCTGAACAGAGGCACCCATAATCTCCATTACTTTCTTGCAGCAAAAATAATCTACAAATGTATAGAAAATGTAATGCGATGGTGCATTAAAGCCAATGATCTCTGTACTTAGAGCACACTGGAAAAATACCAAAAGTCAGTTGTCAGGAAACTGAGAACATGTAATAGTATAATAGTGTATTCCAACATCCTCAGATTCAGCAGATCCCCTTCTAAAATGTACCTGAGAAGTTATGCACCCAAATTTCCAATAAGTTTAGCATACCGTTATTTTATATATTGATGTAACTTCATTAGTGCATGTTAGGAACAGATAAAAATTCATCCACCCTGTAAACTTTTTTCGATGTTGGTGCATGTACATTATGTAGTATAAATAACCATACAGATTTGAGCAAGACCTTTACAAAAATTACATTAATAAATATGCATAATAATATACAATATATACATTAAAAGTAACACAAAAGTTGTATATGTTAATTTTGCTTTTTAAATCAGAGAAAATAATTTTCATTTATATCTGCTTAATTTTCAAAAGAAATCATGGCATGAATATCATGGGATAATCAATCTTTTCCTGATTGAATTTAAGGCCCATTCTAAAGGAAATTACTCATGCTTGCTGCTGCTATCTGGGGCGAGGACCTGTAGCCCATTGAGTGATAGATCTCAAAGAGAAACTGCTCCTCTTATGTTGTTAAGTGCACATAGTAACAAACTACCCTCAACATGTGTATCTACTATATCCATAGATTAGTTCATATCTCATATCTCATCCCAGAAGTTTCTCTGCAGTGGATGGTAGTTGATGACAAAAATGACAAAACTCATAGCTGTCTAAAGTGAAGAGAATATCTGTCTGTGAAGCACTTATCCTTAAATGGGCATCTATAAACATATCTGTGTGTGTGTGTGTACACACACACACACACACACACACACATATATATGTATATATATGTATATATATATATATATACATATATATATATATGTATATATATCTGTCCCTAAGGCTCTTTGGGAGCCTAAGATCTGAGATGACCAGGGAGAAACAGTACATAATGAACAATACACAGTTTGGATCAGTGAAATCACAGCATTGGTGGTTGCCTGCAAAAAACTTGTGAAAACTTAGGCCAGTAAAAATTCAATAACAGATGAGGAAGAGGCCTTATGAAGATTTTTTTTCCTAACTAGTCAAGTACTAGCTACTGGCAGAAGTAGAGTTGGTTAGTTTCAAGACTACGGCCCAAGTAGATTGTTCATGTTTCAGTGGATGCTTCTAGACCCATTAACATGCCAACATCACCAACTAGAGTCAGTACTTTAAACAAAATTGTACATAAAGCTGTAAAACAGATCTTTGGAGAGAGGAACAGAATGGGAGGGGATACATTTGATCAAAATACATATACAGAATGCTCAAATAATAAATTTAAAATGTATTTTTAAAAACGACCACAAGTGAACTCAATGATAGACAGATGCCTGTGTTTACCCACAGGTGCTGGCAGTAACAAAAAGATGCTATAAAGTTGAACCCAGAGCTGCTTTGAGGTATTCCTTCTGGTAGTTTTGAACTTTGTATCATATATTTATGTTTTACAAATTTAAAATTAAGCAAGATGAGTTAAAGGGAATCCAAACTCAAAATTTAAGATACATAGTAACAGACTAATTATTTTATGACTTCTTAAATTGTCAAATATGAAGACATCACAAATTATTATCAAAAGAGAATAGATACTGGGAATTTCATACAATAGAATATGTTATAGCAAAAATGATAAAACTATGATTTATGAAATGTCAAATTACTCACACAAGTAACTGATAAGGAAACTGACACATAAAGTAATGTGTTCCACCATTCCAATATGTTCCCTTAGAATAAGCAAATGTAAGTCTTATCACAGGAAACACATGGACATCCTACAGATCCTGGGACACGGGGAATGACAAAAGCATTCAGAATGTTCTGTATTCTTTCTTGTAGTAAAGCATAGTGATCTAGAAACATGGACTGTCCATCAAAAATTGTGTGCTTTGTTGTATGTATCATTTTGGTGATAAAAAGAAAAAAGGAAAAGAAAATATGAATGTAGCAAAATGCACTAAAGTATGGAGAAACCACGATTTTAAAATGTTTTTAGAGAAGTTGTTTAATAAGATTGCAGTGTTCAAAGACTAAAAACTAAAAGAACAAACAATAATAAATGAATCTAGAAGAGGGAATAAAAACTATAGATAATTTTGTCACTATTTTTCATATTACAGAAATTGTTGCAAACTCTAAATTTCCAAATTTCACGTCAATTAAGGAATTTAATTGTTATTTGTATATTATCAGCATTTTCAAATCATGCTATATGTAGACAATAGACACAATTCACTCCCATGAGGTGAAACTATCTTAACACAAATCATATAAATTCACATAAATAGTCTTCTGCTACCATAATTTTAATATACTTGGATTCAAATCAAAATAGCTTGAATCAATGAATGTGTATTCACCATCGTATAGACTTAGAAATAAAGTTTTCATTAGATCCAAAAGATATAATGAAAGAAAGCAAGAAATGTGTTTACTAGCATAATCTTTTCCAAACACTGCATATAAAACTGCATTTATTCATAGACAATTTTAATATTTAAAAGGTTAAATAAATAGAAAATCTCCTATGAGTCACTGTCTTTCACTTCTGTAAAAATCATTACTGAATAACACATAATCCTTTCATTATTTATATTATTCTTCTGCTCCTGTTTTGTAACTTAAACTTTTGGAAAGTAAATTCAGTAAAACACAATTTTGTTGATCTCAATGGTCTTGTGGAAGTGTTTGTGACTATGTGGAAACCAGGTTTTCTCCTGAGAGGGAAATATTACTTTTGACTAAGGAGTGATGCCATTGCCACATATTTTAGCCTTTGGCTCTTAGGATGCTGAGAGCCTGCACATTAATTGTCGAAAAAGCATACTATGGACACTAAATCAATGAATGGGTTCGTATCTTGAAATATCAAAAGTTTAATTTATGTCTACCTTCTTTTGTGAAATTATCCTTTCATTATAAACTGACAAAAATTGCTAAAAATGGTTGCATTTTACCACACGTTGCCTATTTTAATGTGTTTTTGCATAATGCTACTTTTACAGCCCATTTATTTTTCTTTTTGACTGCTATTGGTACAAATTCATGAGAAGTACTTCAAAATATTCTATTTGCTGGTCAGTTTTCCTCTTTTTCCCAACTGATATTGCCTTTTATCACAAGGCACCTGGTTCTACCAAAATTCTCAGTAACTTCCTCCCTCAGTGTCAAATACAGCAAATGAGAAAGATCATAGTCTTTAAACAGCCACAGAATCATATATCTAAGTTGTAGCAAGGAATTGTAGGGAGGATTTCAGCAAACCTATAGCATAGGTAGCACTAAAATGAACTGAAAATTCATAGGATTGTATTAAGTGAAAAAGATTTTGCAAAAAAAAATGAGTATAACATACATCATAGAATTTGAATTCTTTATAATTAAATCTCAAAACTTTAATCCCAAAGGGGTGAATAAGCTAGGTAATAAGTAGGAGATGAGCTGCACAGATGTCTTTTAGAGAAGTACAAGTTCCCAGTGAATGCATGAAAACTATTAAACATCTTTAGCTGTTAAGAAAGTGTTCTGCGAGCATATGATCAAACTGGACTCTCTGATGTGGCTGCCAATGGGGGCAGACGGAGAAGCCATCAATAATGGCACTAGGACTTATCTCTTCTGCATTTATTATCTTTTTGAAAACCTAGTCTATTTGGATGCACACCTTCCTAGGTCAGGATGGAGGGGGGAGGGCCTTGGACTTCCCACAGTGCAGGGTACCATGCCCTCTTTTAAGGAAGCAGGGGGAGGCAGGACGGATGGGGGGGAGCGGGAGAGACTGGGAGGAGAGGAAGTGTAAATTTTTGAATGAAAAAAAATAAAAGAATATGAAAAAAAGAAAGTGTTCTGTCAGAATTGTGATGAGATTCCATCTCACAGCAATCAAAAGTAAATAATTTCCTCTTTTTTATTACAGAGAGAGAGAGAGAGAGAGAGAGAGAGAGAGAGAGAGAGAGAGAGAGTGAGAGTGAGAGAGATTTGAAATTAGGTTTCCACAGAGGCCAGAGACATTGGATTATCTTGAAGCTGAGTGATAGGTTCCTCATGCGTGGCTGTATGTGAGTGCTGGGGATCAGAACTCCAGTCCTCTAGGATATCACTCTTAATTTAGATATGTTCTTCATTTCTGAGGTATTTCTTTAGCGCCATAACCAAAGATACTTCTTAAGAAAAGATGGTAGGAAAGAAAATGAATCCTTGCCTATTCTTAGTGGAAATCTAATCAAGTCAGGCTACTATTGGAACTATTTCAAAGTAGAATTTAGAAACTTAAAATAGAATTTTCATATAATAATGATATGCCAATTTTGAATATGCCAATCTAGATTATCAAAGTGAACATACAATATAGGTAGCTGAATATTTGTGTTTATCCTAACACTGTTACAATTTCATAACATGTTATGGAATTAACTTTGATATTTATTAAAAAGCAAGCTTTCAAAAATATACCTTATGTACCAACTTAACTGTTTCATTTTCAGGAAAATAAATGGAACTGGAGAACATTGCAGTATGAGCATGCAAAAACACTCACAAAGACAAGTATCACACATTTTTCTCCATATGAAGAATTAAAAACAAAACAGAAAGAATTGAATTAGAGGGGCTGAGGAGAGGACTCAGTGAGATAAGGTGTTTGCCACATAACCGTGGTGACTTGGGTTTTATTCTCAGATCCCAGATCTTATGTAAATGCGGAAGGAGAGACATGACTACACAAAGTTGTTGTCCTCTGACCACCACCTGTGTGCCAAATCACATGGACCCCACTATACACACAACATCATAGCAATGATAACAATAATAATACTTTTTAAAGAAAAATAAATTAAAAGGATGCCTTTCAAACTTGTAGATACAGGTAAATGGCAGGAAATATAGGAGAGATAATGGTTAATGTAGATGAGGTATATCATCATGCATATCATGCTCAAGAATAAAATCCCATAATGAAACACATTATTTTTTACAATTAACATATGCAAATAAAACTTTTAGTATGGGTATAGTTTGTTACTAATGTATTTTATAGAATTTATCACCTAAACCATCTGGGTCTTTTTCAGTTTGAGCAATTTTACAATTTTAATTAAATTTCTTCAATAGCTAGAATCCTATTCAACTTGTCTACTCATTCATGCCTGAAGCTTCAGCAATGGGACTTTCAGAGAACTGGTCCACTTTATCTGAAATGTATTATTTCAGATGTGAGGTTGATTCATTCCTTTGTGGTGTTTCTTTACTTTCAGGAAGGATTTGTGATTTTAGTATTTCCTTAATTTTAATGTGTGCATGAAATATGATAAAGTTCCCATTAAACTTTGCTATCTCATAAAGATATCCTTTTATTTTGTTTAAATATACATTATAATCTTTAGATTTACCTTTTAATCGTGGGTCCAAATAATTTTGCTTTTCCCAAAAATCCTTATAATTTTTAGTTAAATTATGGTGTTTTTATAATTTCTGTTCTTTAAATATATTTTATGTTTTTTTAAGATTCAGAATATAGCCCATTTTGTGTGCTCATGTGAATATGAAAATGTGTATTCTGGTATTCTTGGGTAAAGTAATCCGCAGAAAATAAATTCCAGATGACTGCTGATAAATTTAAACTTCCACATTATGAATTGCCCATTTGATGCTAGAAGGTGTATAGTAATGCACATCCTTTGCCAGTCCATAAGTTATGGTGTCACAGATTTGGTAGGTCTGCTAGTAGGGATTATATTTTGTTTCTTATAGGAACCTCCATCTAATCTATCACAGTCAATTAACACATTTCTCTTGGTGTGGGAGGTCCTTCTGTCTATGTGTTGCTTTTATTGGTTAATGAATAAAGAAACTGCCTTGGCCTGTTGATAGGGCAGAATTTAGGTAGGCAGAGAAAACTGGACTGAATGCTCGGAGAAGAAAGGAAGAGAGAGAGAGAGATGCCATGGATCCTCCCCCGGAGATAGACATGCTGAAACTTTGCTGGTAGGCCACAATCTCATGGTGATGTACAGGTTATATTAAGATGTAAGAGTTAGCCAATAAGAAGCTAGAGCTAATGGGCCAAGCCCTGATTTAATTAATACAGTTTCTGTGTGATTATTTCAGGTCTAAGGTAGCTGGGTGGCCGGGACGAATAAGAGGGCCCTCCTCCTACACTCTCTACTCAGATACTATTTTCCCTATTTTAAAGTAATTACTGGCCTTTTAAAATATATCTTATCTTGGCATTTTTTGGGCTTTCTAGAGTTATGTTTAGTGCCAGATACTTACCTGGGGGAATTTCCAGTTATTTTACTACATATATTTTTTCTCATTTTATTTTTTTCTTTCTTTCTGTTTATTCTCTTCCCCCTCCTTTTCAGCCCCTTTTCTTTCTGTCTTCTATGACTATGCACATTACATATTTTTTCTTCCTTCCTGAATCTCATGACTATTCTGTTTCTTTTATTTAATTTTTATTCTGTATTTTCTCTCTTTGGCAATTTCTATTCATATGTTCTCAGACTCTGAGAGGCTGTCCTCAACTGTGTCAAGTCTACTAATGAGCCCATAATACATTTTGCTTTTTACTAAAGTCTAGTAATTTTATATGTCTAGTATCTTTTTAGTTATTTTTTTAAGGTTTACTTTTCTAATTATAGCTTCCACCTATTTAAGCATATTGTATATTTCCACTTTAAGCATATAAATCATATCTATTTTAAATTTATAATACCTTAATTCAGGAATTATTTTTGTTTGTTTGCTTGCTTGCTTTTGTTTTTCCATCCCAAACAAAGTTTTCCCTCCTTCCCCATTTATCCCCCCGCCCCACTCCAGCCACTCCTGCTCTACTGCTGCTCTTTTATTTTTAATTAATTTATTTATTTTTTCCATACATTGTTTTGTTTTATTTTTTCCATTCAAGAACATAATTAAAGAAATAAAATTTTTTTTCCTTTCTTCCCCTTCTCCCGATCCCCTCCCACTACCCCCCCACCCCTCCTCCCTCCCCCTTCTTCCTTGAAAGAGGGCATGGTGCCCTGCCCTGTTGGAAGTCCAAGGCCCACCCCCATCCCTCCTGGCC
>PVIU01021280.1:0-31967 GCA_004026605.1 Ondatra zibethicus | reverse complement strand
GTGTCCTTTGCTTTACAGGAGCTTTTCAGTTTCAGGAGGTCCCATTTATTAATTGTTTCTCTCAGTGTCTGTGCTGCTGGGGTTCTATTTAGGAAGTGGTTCCCTGTGCCAATGCGTTCAAGTGTACTTCCCACTTTCTCTTCTATAAGGTTCAGTGTGGCTGGCTTTATGTTGAGGTCTTTGATCCATTTGGACTTGAATTTTGTGAATGGTGATAGATATGGGTCTATTTTCATTCTTCTGCATGTTGATATCCAATTATACCAGCCCACTCATTAAATATGCTTTCTTTTTTCCATTTGATATTTTTTGCTTCCTTGTCAAAAATCAGGTGTTCTAAGATGTGTGGATTGATATCTGGGTCTTCTATTGGGTTCCATTGGTGCTCCTGTCTGTTCTTATGCCAGGACCAGGCTGTTTTCAGTACTGCAGCTCTGTAGTAGAGTTTGAAGTCAGGGATTGTGATGCCCCCAGAAGTTCTTCTATTGCACAGGATTGTTTTGGGTATCCTGGGTTTTTTGCTTTTCCATATGAAGTTGAGCACCGTTCTTTCAAGGTCTTTGAAGAATTTTGCTGGGATTTTGATGGGCATTGCATTGAATCTGTGATTTGTCGTTTTTCATAAACCCTTTTGACATACAACTAAAAAATTATACACATTTTAAAAATAGTTTGACAAGAGATAAGGTGCAGGGGCTGGAGAATAAAAGCAATGCCTTCCTGAGTTAATTCCCAGCAACCACATGGTGGCTCACAATCATCTAGAATGAGATCTGGTGCCCTCTTGTGGCCTGCAGGCATTCATGCAGGTAGAACACTATATATAAAAAGTAATAATTAAAAACAAAGGGGTAGGGTACAGTGACTCATGCTTATAATGCTAGCACTTGGGAGGCTGAAGCAGGAAGACTGTCGTGAATCTGAGGCCAGTCTGGGCTATACAGCAAGTTCCTGACCAACCTGAACTATAGTGTGAGACCCTGTCTCTAAAAGAAAATGAAAAATTGTTTCTAAAATAATAGCACAAGCCAGGTGTATATTACTTTATTAACTTTGAATTTTCTAAATGCTAATGAGAAAAGAACAACAGCTGCAGAGAAACATTGGATAGTAGAAAAAACTATGGAATTAAATCAGCCTAAGTTTTTGTTTTCTCTTCTATAGCCGTTCTAATATCCGGAGCAATATAGTTTCTTACAATAAGCATTAGGTTCTGGGAAGACTGTTCATTGCTCTGGGAAGGATTTTCCTCTACAATGGCACGAAACAACTGAACAGGACTTGGCATGGGGGCCTACAAGAGGCCCCTCATGGAGTTTCCCAAAGGCAAAGAATTACCTTGAATAGTCCTCAATGACCTACATTCATTAGTCCAATGCCTGCCTTTGCCACACCTTCTACATAATCCAGAAAGGAGGGGCATTCCATGTGGATTATGCTTAGAGAAAACATTGTTTCTAGGAGCACCCTTTTTACAATCCCTTTTAAGGTGACCTTGTTTGCCACAATTGAAACATTTGACATTTAGATTTTTCTTCAAACTTCTGGAAATCACTTGGATAAGAGATCCAAGTAACATCATTGTCATAATATCCAATATTAATTGTATCTCGGATCCATTCCTCCAAAGGTCCTGACCTTACCTTTAATGGCCTAATTATCCTTTTGCATTGAGAATTGACATTTTCAAAAGCCAGAGATTCAATTATAATTTGTCTAGCTTCTGATTTTGGTATCACTCTATCTACTGCTGAAGTCAATCTTTATAAGAAATCCTTTGTGCCCTCCATAACTTTACTCAATGACTCCATTTTCTTTCCTATTTCTTAAATTCTGTCCCAATCATTTAAAGCTGCTGCACTACATAAATCCAGGGTGTGGTCATCATATACAGCTTGCCTTTCTATAGTAGCATAATCTCCTTCCCCAAGAATTTGATCTTGGGAGATTTCCCAATCTCTAGCTTACTCTGTTGTTCATTAATCTTGGCCTCTTCTCTGAACCAGGTACTCCACTGTAATTGTGAACCAGGCTCTATAACACCTTTAACCAATTCTATCCATTCATTAGGGATAATTACAAACTGACCATTTATTTCACAAAAAGTGAAGGCCTTGAACTGAGAGAGATTAACTTGCCTCTTCCTGAGTGCCACTATGCTCAGCAATCTTTGACATTTTGAAGAGCTTCAGTACTACAACTACTAGATAACTGTATGCTATACAGTAAATACAGCACAAAAAAAACAGAATATTAGGGTTTTTTTCTAAAAATTCACTAATTTTTACATCTGTCTGAAGAAGTAAATAAAGGGGAGGGGTGCTGAGGCAGTGGCTGAGAGCTATATCCTAGTCCACAGGAAGAGAGAGAGAGAGATTGAGACTGACTGGGCCTGGCATGGGCTTTTGAAACCTCAGAGCCCCCACCCAATGACACCCTTCCTCCAACAAGGCCACACCTACATGAGGAGAGTGGTTTGAATGAGAATGCCCTATAGGCTCATATATTTGAATGCCTGGTCATTAGAAAGTGGGACTATTTGAGAGGGATTAGGAGGTGAGACCTGTTGGAGTCAGTGTGGCCTTGTTGGAGGAAGTGTGTCACTGGAAGTGGGGGTGGCAGGGGTGTGGGGGTGGGGAGATGATTCTGGTTTCAAAAGCCCAAACCAGTTCCAGTGTTTCTTCCTACTGCCTGTGGATCCAGATATAGAACTCTCTGCTTCTCTTCCAATACTATGTCTGCCTATATGCTGCCATGCTCCCTACTAATGATGAAAATGGACTAAACCTGACAAGGGCAGAGGTACAAGCCTTTAATCCCAGTGCTCAGGAGGCAGAGGCAGGCTGTACCTCTGAGTTAGAGGCCAGCCTGTTCTAGGACAGCCAAGGCTAAACAGAGAAACCCTGTCTTGACAAAAACAAAAAACAACAACAACAAAAGAAAATGGATTAAACCTCTGAAACTGTAAGCAAGCCCCAGTTAAATGCTTTCTTTTCTAAGAGCTACCTTGGTCATGGTGTCTCTCCACAGCAATAGAACACTAATTAAGACAATGACACTCTGGGGGTCATTCTTGTCCACATAGTCACCTTTCACTAGCAGCTTTCAGAATTTCTATTATGAAGTTTGGTATTGGTGCACATGTAGATCCAGCACTCAGGAAACAAGGCAAAAGGATTACAAATGCTAAACAGCTTGAGCCATGTAGTGAGACCCAATCTCAAAGAAGCTGTTGCTGAAGTTGTCAAAGATGTTGCTGGAAGAAAAATAGAAGCAATTTTACCCAGTGATACTTTGTTTTAAAAGTGTTATAAATGCCGGGCAGTGGTGGTGCACGCCTTTAATCCCAGTACTCGGGAGGCAGAGGCAGGCGGATCTCAGTGAGTTCGAGACCAGCCTGGTCTACAAGAGCTAGTTCCAGGACAGGCTCCAAAGCCACAGAGAAACCCTGTCTCGAAAAAACCAAAAGTATCGGTGGGTTTTTTTTTCCTTTAACAAATTGACAAGAAACACAGCAACATATTAGTGTATCTGGATATATCATATTCCTTAAGGATGTCTTAATTTTTGTTTTTTTGTTTTGTTTTTGTTTTTTGAGATGGTTTCTCTGTGGATTTCTTGATTTTTAGTTATATTAGTAGAGGAAAAGGCATACACACACACACGGATGAATTTACAGAAAGTACTGTATTTGAAATCTTCTAAGATTTCAGGTGATGAAATAGTATCATTGCTCCATCTGTAAAAAAAAAGTTTCAATCATAAAAACCTGTGCAGTGTAAAAAGAACCCTATGTACTCTGACTCCAGATGCATCTAAAGCTATAGAACAAGAGAGAAAAGGGAGAACCAAGCACAGGTTTCCTTCGGAGAAGAAACTTCTTACATTATCACTTCTATTTGCATAGGAGGAAGCAAGCGTCCAACACAAATTCCATGCTAAAGAGGAAATTCTGGCCGGGCGGTGGTGGCGCACGCCTTTAATCCCAGCACTCGGGAGGCAGAGGCAGGTGGATCTCTGTGAGTTCGAGACCAGCCTGGTCTACAAGAGCTAGTTCCAGGACAGGCTCCAAAGCCACAGAGAAACCCTGTCTCGAAAAACCAAACAAAAAAAAAAAAAAAAAAAAAAAGAGGAAATTCTCCTTTTTTCTAAGATTTATATTTTTATATAGCCATATGTGTATCTCTGTGTGTTTATGTGTGCCATGTATATGTAGGTGCACACAGAAGCCAGAGGGCATCAGATTCTCTGGAACTGGAGTTACAGGCAGTTGTAGCCACCCAATATGGGTGCTGGGAACCACTAGAATAGGTTCTCTGCAAGAACAATCTTCGAGTTTGTTTTCTTGTTGGTTGCTGTGATCATCCTGATCAAAATCAACTTAGAGAAGAAAGGATTTATTTAAGCTTCCATGTTGCTGCTCATAATCAAGAGAAGTCACAGCAGGAGCTGCAGATGGGAACATGGATGCAGAAATAGAAGCAGAGACCATGGAGGAGTGCTACTTACTGGGCAGATCCCCTGGCCTCAGCCTGCTCTTATACAACACCTGCCCAGTGGCAGCAGTACCCACAGGGGGTTGGGCCCTCCTACAATAATCAGTAACAAAGAAAATACCTCACAAACATGCCCTTTTCAGGTAACTCTGGGTTTGTATCAAGGTGACCACTGACAATACTGACCACAGGCAATAGCTATGACTTATTGCCTTTAAGTACCCTTAACCAACTGTGTCTTTTCTCTGGCCCTTTGCCCTTTCTGTACTGCTCACAGCTAAGAAAATGTCATTACCAGTAAGTTGAATTCAAAAGTAAGCCAACACCCAGGAGACAGAGGCAGGTGGATCTCTGTCAGCTTGAGGCCAGTATGATCTACATAATGAGTTCTAAGGTAGCCTGGGTTATAGAGTGAGACCCTGCCTCAAAACAAAACAAACAAAAAACAGGGTATCTTGAACCTGTGTGCATCCACAAACAGGAAAACAAACAAACAAACAAAATTACTAAGGACTCTGCTCCAGCTTCTCAGCCTCTAACTGCATAGACGCTATCTGACCCAAACCTGCATAGACGCTATCTGACCCAAACCTGGGAGAGAAAAGGTAGGTGCTCCACTTAGTGTTCATGCTGTACCCATGGATTACCATCTGGTTTATCCTTCATAAGACTGAATTTTCATTTTCTTCAGTTCTCTACACCTATTTTTTCAACTCATTGAAGAGGAGACAAGTAATGAATGGTTAAGCATTTCCATATTCAAGCACCTTTAAATGACAATTATATAAGTCATATAAATCATTTCCTTCTAGAATGGCCCTATTCAAATTTAAGAATTCATTATAGCAAATCAGAGTTCAATGGAACAGAGATCACATTGAATCTCTAGATTACAGATGTCCAGACACATGGGGGGAGCTCCAACACTTATTCTAATTAATTACTATATTAAATTTAGAGTAATAGAATAAGCTACCTGCTTAGTTTGGAGTCTATCTAAAGATCCTCAACCAAGTATTTTTTCCTTGCTTATCTAATCATCCTTGCTTTCCTGCAAAATGATTCTTCCTAAGAATAGAATTTTGGAATTGGCCGAGTTAATTTTTATACCTGGAAGTCTGAAGTGAAACTTTTACATGGTCTCATTACTAATTGTAGGGGCGGGGTGGGGACAGGGAAGAGGAAACAGGCATTTACTGGATACCCCAGGGTTGTACAAATCTTACTGTATAGCATATGTTGGCCTCCAACTCACAGCAATGCTTTTGCCTCAGCCATCTAAGTACTGGAATAACAGCTGTGAGTCAGTACTACCAGCTCCTAATACCAGGTTCCTAAAAAGCTTTTAAAAAAAATGTGAAAATTATTGAAAATAAAGTTACTAAATTAAGAACTCATTCGGAGGTTCTAGAGGGGGAGTGTTAACTACTTAATCAAACACTCTCTATCATGGAAGATCATTCTCGTCAACCAAACACACTGCACTAGGAAGGGCATATGTAGGAGGCAGAGCTTAGAATAAGCACTGGAGGAACCAGGATTGCCAATCACGTGGGCCTGTTAGCTTCAATGGAAGGAAATGAATAATACATAGTCACCTAGAATGCCAGAGTGAAAAGTAGTCAATCAACTTAGTGATCTTTTTGCTATTCTATGAGCCAGCCTTCCTGGATCCCCCAATATCCTAGCATTGTTGAGGTCCTGATCCTGAGCTTTGTCTCCCAAGTGAATAGAACACATCCCTATGAAAGAGGCCCTATGTATTTTGGCATCCTCCACCAATAGAATCTATCCTATATGACAGATCCTTCTAGACCTGAGCTCTGTTTATCAGTCAGTAGAACTCATTCTTATTGTAAAGGTCATGGGTGACAAGTTCTATGACTTAAATGTTTATATGTGTAAAAAAAAATAAACCACAGGGCCAGCCCAGGGCTTAATCTAGTGCCCACAAAATTGGCAGTGTTCTGAGTTCTCTCTCTCTCTCTCTCTCTGTCTTTTGGGGGGTTGGTTTTTCAAGACAGGGTTTCTCTGGATAGTCTTGGCTGTCCTAAAACTCACTCTGTAGACCAGGCCGGCCTTAAACTCACTGAGATCCACCTGACTCTGCCTCCTGAGTGCTGGTATTAAATGCATTATCTCTCCATGGTCAAATTTCCCACCAATGGTAATACGTGCAGGAACCCTTCAACACATGCAGAGGGGTAAATGAGACACCCGGATCAGTCCAGTCAACTATGGTAATCAATGGGTAGACGTATATCACATTCAAATCATTCTCACACCCAATTCTATCCAGTTAAAAAGTTGTATGAGGGCCACAATTTTTTAGTCTTAAATGCCCTTATAATCCCAATCCCAGCCTTTCATCTTCTTTGAAAGCTTCTACAAAACATTCTACTTTTGTTTAGCTCCAGATTGTTTATTTTTATGTTCAACAAGGTAATAGATGCAGACCAGCAAAGTGGCAAGATGACAGAGAAAGAAAAATGAAAACAAAAACCTAACAACAACAACAAAAACATACCCAGGAGACTCAGAGAGGGGAAAAGAGATTAGGAAACAAACAGTATTGCTTTAGTAAGGGTGTAAGATACTTGCTAGGGATTGAACCCAGGGCCTTGAACATTCTAAACATACACTCTACCCTTAAATTGTAGCCAACCCCTAAGAAAAGATTTTTTTTTAATTGTAGTATTATTCTGTGTATGGGTGTTTTGACTTCATGTACTTTTAGGCACCATGTGCATATTTGGTACCCAGAGGCAGAAAGAGAGCCTGACACTGGACTCATTGTGAGCTGCCATGTGCATACTGAGTATTGAACCTGGGTCCTCTCAAAGAGTAGCCGGTGCTCTTAACCATTCTTAGTTGTTATATGATGTAAAAGGCAAGGATTGGTATATCTCAAATACATACTGGACATCAAAACCAAAATAATCCCCTAATAATGCTTGTCATAAGATAAAGAATACTGTGTTGAAATAGAAACAGACATAAAAAAACAAGTTGGTTTTATTGGTGGTGGTACAGTTCTGAGACTAAAGTCTTGGGGTGTGTGTGTGTGTGTGCGTGTGTCTGGTATATATGTATATATGTATCTGTATGTGTATGAATGTATATATGTATGCATCTCCCAGCCTGATCATAAATTAGTGGTTTCAAGTGACACTCCTACCTCAGCTCCCGGACAGAAGGGACTACAGGTACACATCATCATTCCTGGAAAGAATAAAGATTGTGTTTTATAAGGGCTGGGTTGTGGTGGTGCACACCTTTAGTTCCAGCACTGGTCTACATAAAAAATTCCAGGACAGCCAGGTCTACATAGTGAGGCTGTAAAGATAAAGCCTGAACATCAAAAATATGTTTTTCCCTGTTCGTTTCGGATACATGGTGATGCATCCTATAAGTCTAACACTGGGAAGTACAACAGGAAAATATTAGATTTAAAACCAGCCTGGGCTAAATGAGATCCTATCTCAAAACGAAACAGAAAAAAAAATATCCCTTCCTGTATTTAAGTTCTACTTTAAATGAAATAGTGAGAGCAATTAAATCTAACTTTAAGTATAAATAATGAACCTAATGATCACTAAATACTTACGATGGTCGGTCCTCAAGAATCAGGGCAGTGGTAGAAAGTGGCTCAAACTCAAAATTCTTACGTCTTGAAGACTGAGGTGGTACTTTACAGGTTCTCCCTGTTCGTGCTTCATATTCCTAGAGCAAATAAGGATATAATTTATGTAGAGACTTTTCTAATTTTCAGTATGTACTATTAAACCTCTATTAAGGGCATTATGCTATAAGGGATATAAAATATCAAGAAAATAAATAAATTTCTTTTTTATTTCCTAGGGCAGCCTAATTATAAATTCATGTTATATAAAAAGTACCAAAATGTGTTAGGAGAATGAACGACAGAAGTCCAGATGAACTGGGGGTGGTCTTAGGGACCCTTTGTTTTATTTCCCTCAGCAGTACCATCTACCTAAGCAGATAAAGTTACTTTCTATGTCTTAGATGAATGATGGAAATGCTGAGACAGGAGATAGTCTATTCAACTGTAACACTCAGAAGAACTCTCGAAAGGGTGACACTGAGATTCTAATCAAATGGTGCTTTTAGATTTCAGGCTTCTGTAACTCTAACTACTACGTATATAAACACTCCAGGAGAAGAAAGTCTTGGCTTATAAGTACACCTCCTTCCTCTAATTATAAACAAATTACCAATACATCATATAAATTATAGCCTAAAATACAATAAACTCTACTAAATTAAAAATGTTTTATAATATTCCTCTATTTCATTAAATCTGATCATTCTACTAAAAGATACAATATTAATATATTCTTTGTAGAATTATTTAAATTTCTCCATTTGAGATTCTTTTTTTGTTGTTGTTTGTTTTTTCAAGAGAGGGTTTTTCTATGGGTATAAGCACATATATTTGGAAATCAGCTTGTTATTATATCAGTTTAGCTAAACGACTGTATTCAGTACCCCAACCCAACCAGGGCCTATGATCTCAAGACCTCAACCATGAGTTTGGACTTTGGTTTTTTGTTTGTTTTCCAGTTTTTCGAAACAGGGTTTCTCTGTGCAGCCCTGGCTGTTTTGGACTCACTCTGTAGACCAGGCTTGCCTCAAACTCAGGGATCAACTTGCCTTTGTCTCTGCCTCTTGAGTGTTGGGATTAAAGGTATGCACTACCACCACCAGGCCCACTTGAGCATTTTAAAGAAATGTTTACAATTTTGTGAAATCCACTCCCAGAAACTGACCAAAAATCAATAATAAATTTATTCATTTATAATTTGTATGATTCACACTTTTATATTTTTCTTTTTAAAAAAAAAGCTGCCTGAGTCTGGAGAAACTGCTTGACAGTTAAGAGCACTTGCTCTTGTTGCTCTTACAGAATATAGATTATCAGAGCTCAGATCCCAGCACCCATGATGAACAGCTCACAACTACCTATAACTCCAGCTTCAGGGGATTCTGACAACCTCTTCTGGCCTTTGCAGGTACCTGAATGTACATGCACAAGCTCATGTGCAGACATGACAGACAGACAGACAGACAGACAGACACACACACACACACACACACACACAACTGTTGAAACTCATCTAGCAATTACAAAAGACATTAATTGAACATTCATATGAAGAAAATTAAATGTACTTAAAGTTATCAAAGGTTTCATTCACTACTGCTTAGCTACCACAGCCTGTAATTCATTTTATATGATGTGGTAGTTTGAATGTAACTGTCCCCCATAAAATCATAGGGAGTGGCACTACTACGAGGTGCAGCTTTGTTAAGAGTGGCTATGGCCGTTTTGGAGGAAATGTGTCACTGTTGAGGCAGGCTTTGAGGTTTCCTATGCTCAGGACACTTCACAGTGTCTTAATTGACTTCCTATTGCCTGCCAGATGTGGGACTCAGTTACTCCTCCAGCACCATGGCTGTCTGCCTGCCTCCATGCTCCCCGTCATGATAGTGGACTGAATCTATGAAACTGTAAGCCGCCACCTCAGTTAATTGTTTTCCTCTATAACAGTTTGCCATGATCATGTGTCTCTTCACAGCAATACAAACCCTAACTAAGATATATGATTATTACACATTTTCCAACTCAAAATATTTCTCTCTATTGAATTATTATAATGCAAAATATGAATTTGCTGTATTTAAGGAGATAACAATCAACTTGAAATTTCAGCAGTGAATTATAAACTGTAAAAAGAGACAGAGCAGGACTAGAGAGATGGAGACCCACGCAGTGGAAGGAGGGAACTGACTCTATCAGGTGGTCCTCTGACCTTAACATGTATGCCATAGACATTTGTGTATACACACACAGAGACACATCCAGACACACAAATACAATGTAATGTAATTTTTTAAAGCAATGCAGCAGCTGGGCACGGCGGTGCATGCTTATAATCCCAGTACTTGGGCAGCTGGGCATGGCGGTGCATGCTTATAATCCCAGTACTTGGGAGGTGATGAATGGCACCTCTTCCAGGCAAACCTGAGTGTGAGATCTCACCTCAAAACAAAACAAAAACAAAAGAGAGAATTTAATGTATAGTGCTGCCAAAAGATGTTTCTCCTCCCCCCTCCCCCCACATCTTTCATTTTTGACAAGTTCTTCCTAAATAGCCCTAATTGGCCTGGAACTCACTATGTAGAATCTCACTATGCAGACCAGCCTAACATTGAACTCACAGAGATCTGCTTATTTTTATCTCCTGAGTGCTGGGATTTTGTTTTATCTTAATTTATTTTTGGTTTTTCAAGATGGGGTTTCTCTGTGTTACAGCTATGGCTGTCCTGGCTATCCTTTATGGACCAGGTTGGCCTTAAACTCAGAGATCCACCTGCCTCTGCCTCCCAAGTGCTGGGATTAAAGGCATGCACCACCATTGCCCAGCTAGTGATGGGGTTTTAAAAGGATGTGCCACCATGCCAGGCAAAATTTGTATTTTTTTCTTAGTTTAATTTTGGTGTTTTGCTGGCATTTATGTCATATATGCATGCAGTGCCTGTAGAGGCCAGAAGAGGGCATAGGAGTCCCTGGAATTAGAGTAACAGCTGTGAGTCACCATTTGAGTATTGGGAATCAAACCTGGGTCCTCTGGAAGAGCAGCCATTTTTTTAACCACAGAGCCATGTCTACAGGTCCAAGATCTGTATTCTCAACACAAATTCTAAATAACACTAATAAGACACTATGTTTGAGAAGCAGAATGCCAGACTGACCCACTATAACTTCATGTCCATATCTACAAATCTACTGTTTAGTTTCTATGCTACTTCCAGAATTATCTTTCTAATATATATGAATTTGGTATTTCAATACCTTACCTAAAGGTATTTTGGATAAAATCTAATTTTCTAACCTTATATCTAAGGATTCTTCACCATCTACTCAATGTCCCTGATATGTCAGCTATTATGATTTGGATTTTTTAAATTTATTTATTTATTTATTATATATACAGTGTTCCTCTTGAATGACCACCTCCATGTCAGAAGAGGGTACCGAATCTCATTACAGATGGTTGTGAGCCACCATGTGGTTGCTGGGAATTGAACTCATGACCTCTGGGAGAGTAGCCAGTGCTCTTAGCCTCTGAGCCATCTCTCTAGCCCCCTATGATTTGGATTTTAAATGTCCCTGAAAGACGCACATGTAAAAGACTTAGTCACCGCTCTGCTGCACAATGGAAGGTGGTACAACCTGTAGGAGGTGGGGCTAGTAGGGATGTTAGGTCACTGGGGTCATGTCCTCAAAGAAGCAAATTTTAGGGATCTTCTCCCCATCTGCTATGAGGTGAGCAGCTTTTTTATTTCTTTTTTAAAAATTTCTGGTCTTTCATCTCACAACTCTCTCATTATTTATATTTTTGTGTGTAGCTGTACATGTATACACACAGGTGCGTATGCGCCACAATGCATGTGAAGGTCAGAAGACAACTTACATCTGTTTCTTCCTTCCACCATGTGAGTGTGGGGATCAGACTCAGGCTGATCAGGCTTGCCAACAGATGCTTCCATCCACTGAGCTTGGCGAGCAGCTGTGATCATGGGTCCCCATCATAGTGTCTGTCTTACCACACGCCAGAAATGGAGACAGCTGATCGTCAACTGAATCCTCGGAAACCATGATCCAAAATAAACTTTTGTTCCTTGTCATCTGATTTATATGGACAATACTTAACACATCAACCAATTAACTCCACATAGCTTATTTGTTCCCATTTGCTCATTCAACTTCCTGTATCTAAAAAAGTTTTCTCCATGTGTCTACCTGGTCACTTCTAACTAATTCACTATAATACACAATTCACATATCATATTTGTGGATAATAACTCAATTGCATTCTCATATTCTAAACGTATTTCTACTAAAGCATATACCACTCAATGTATTTATTTCTATATCAAGAACCTAAATCATATGAATTATACCAGTCAATGTTTGTCAAGCAAATTATGCATTCACTGAAGTAAAAGCAAGAGGATCTTAAGGAAGAATCTAGGGTCAGTTCAAGATATCTGTCCTTCTAGCTCTGCCAGAGGAAAGAAACCTAGAGTTTGCTAATGCCACACTTTCAGTGACTAGCACTAGATATTCTACCACAGGGTGCTTTGGGTTCTATAGCTAAAAGACCTATCAGAAAAAAAATACAAGTCAAGTCTTGCAATAGCATCTTTTTTTAGAAATAAACTGTGGCCAAGAGGTGTTGCATGCCTTTAACCCCAGCACTTGGGAGGCAGAGGCAGGCAGATCTCTCTGAGTTCAAGGTCAGCCTGGTTTACAGAGAGAGTTCCAGGACAGCAAGGATGACACAGAGAAACCCTGTTTGAAAAACATTAAGAAAGAAAGAAAGAGGAAAACTGTGAGGACTACAAAGATTCCTCAGTGGTTAAGAGTATTGGTTACTCTTGTAGAAGACCCAGGTTCAACTGCAAGCACCCACATGCCAGCTCACAACCACTTATAACTCCAGTCTCGGGATATGATACCCTATTCTAGCTTCTACAAGAACTGCAGATACATTGTGCACAGACATACATGCAGGCAAAACACTTATACATATAAAATAAAGGTTAATTTTTAAAAATAAAATATTGAGTCTGAGAAGAAAAAAGACTAGCATAGTAGGAACTCTCTTGAAGAAAGACAAAATAGCCTAATATATGCTAATATCCATGTATGGACTGTCCTTTGAAGTTCAGACTGTAAAAACCCTCCTCTTGAAGGAGTAAGGAAATCCTATCTCTCCGCACTATGAGAGCTTGGCGAACAGCAGAACAAGACTCAGAAAGAAAGAAAAGCTCCGTGTGAACGTCTCTGCCATCTCAAGGCTAGTCTGCTCAGGGCAAATGGACTCTAATACAACCGCCCGGAAAATTTCCAAGTGGAAAGGGTTGGTGAATTACAATGTCTTTGCTGAACCTAAGTTTTATTCTACAACCTATAAATTAAGAGAAGGAAAAAAAAGAACCCATATTTAAGTTAAAGCTTAATTAAAATGTTAGCCCCCAAAATTTCATCACTGTCTGGTATATAGCAGCACCTTACTGTAAACGTCATCTGGCAGTTGTTAGTGCAAATTTTTTAAGTCTGATCTTAAGCCATGCCTAATATATAGGTCTGAGATAACTAGAGAATCAAACTTTTAACGTAGCTTTAATAATCAAATAACTAATGCTATAAAATAGCAGAGTATTTGTAAACCTGTAACTTATTTCCAAGACTCTTTTCTGATCATCGGGAAAAACTGACATTCAAATTCTCTTAGCCTGTTTAATGTGTCAGTTCTCCCCACCCTCACCGCTCTTTCCTGTTAAGGTTCATGTCCCCCTCTAACAAGTATAAGCCCAGAATTGTTTTGAGTTCCTCTCCCAATATTCAAGTTACATAAACTTTGATGAACTGTATATATTCATAAATAGAAAGACATAATAATTTTATCAATTATGAATGTAAAATACACTGAAAGGAAGTTATTCACTACCCTTTGAAGGTGACAAAAGAGGAAAAAATATTTACATTTAAATACGCTTAAGGACTTTGCAGGAATAAACTCTCAACACAACCCAGTCTTAACAATGTTAAAGAACATCAGTTTTTCAGTATTTAGTCAAATCTTATGCAAAGGTTATCTATATTTAAACAAAATTAAAGTCCAAGAACTTGTTCACAAATAACAAAAACTTGTTCAAAAAGAAAGACTTAACTAAGCAGTGTGACCTTGTTTTGAAGACAGATCTCTTGTAGGCCACGCTGGCCTGGAACCCGCTATGTCGCTGCTCCTGTCCCGCCTCTTCACCCTCCCCACTGTGAGTGCAGGGATGATAGGCATGTGCCATCACACCTAGTTTATGCTGTGCAGGGCTTAATGCAATGGTAGGCAAGTGTTCTACCCATTGAACTACATCTCAGCCCAGAAATCAATATTTTAAAACATTTTTTTTCTTGATAGCTAAATTCTGTTAAAGTGATTTTATTACTGAATTCAAATTTCACTCAGAGACTGGCATGAGTATTGATGGAAAACCTGGGCTATCATCCAAGTACAAAGTCTCATTTTCACATGAAGGACAACACAGAAATAATGCCACATACACACATATTAATAATTCATTTTCTACTGAGAAAAAAGTCATATTGAAATAAAGATGGAAAAGGGTATAGCCAATGTAGGATCCAACTATACTATAATTATTCATAACATGCTCATTTGAAATCATTCCTGCTTGCAGTTTCGAGGTCAGAGACAAACTAATTATATTCTAACTTTATCTATTAATTTAGAAAAGCCAGAAATCCAAGTCAAATGAATGACATTATAATTGATACTAGAAATTCAACTTTTAATATGGTTCACTAATGGTTCAAAAGGCCACAAGCAGGAATTTCACACCTGCAAAACAAAACATGTGATCATCTTCCAAAAACAATACTGTCAATATCCTTGTGGCTCAGAACTTGATCCCAATCTCCCTCTGTGTGATTTTGCTATTAGTCTAGAACATACTTTATGTTAGCTTTGTTTCCCTTTGCTGGTAACGGAAGGAAACAGGGCCGTGTGCACAACAGGCAAGTGCTCTATTACTAAGCATTTTTATGTTTCTTTAGTGCTAACATGGATAATACTAAGATCGACCAGATTTTTAATATAATTTACTATATTAACAAAATATTTTAAGAATATTTAACCAACTTTCACCTAGAAACTTCTTCTATGAAAAATTATATAAAACATGATGGTTAAATTTCACATACATAAAAGATAAGCATATTACATATGGTGAGGCTTTCTTGAAATAAGTTACAGGAAAACACATCATATATATATAAATACTCACATGCAAAAATACTTAATACATTTAAATTTACTACATTTTTTATTTGTATGTATAAGTATGCATGTGTGGAGGTCAGAGGACAATGTTCAAAATCAGTCCTCTGTCACATGGAACCCGAAATCGAACTCATGTCATCAGACTTGGAGCAACGCCCTCTATGTCACCATCTCACTGGCCAAAAGAAGGAAGCTTAAAGGGTTTAAAAATGTGATGGGGGAAAATTATCATCCTATGATGTATTATATTTCATAAAATATTATTGTGTCACTAGTAATTACAGAAAAACGTTATAAATCAAACCTTATGTTCCTGTTTAGTTGTTTAGTGTACAATCTGACAAGTGCCCTTCCATTAAAAACAAGAGGAATTATGGCCCATAAGCATTATACTCATACTTAAGAATATGGCTACTGATTTTTTGAATACCTGTTTTAAAAAATATTACCTGGGCTGGAGGGACAGCTCAGTTACAAGCACTGGCTGCTCTCCAGAGGACCTGGGTTAGATTCTTAGCAACCACATGGTGATTTATAGCCATCTGTAACTTCAGTTCCAGGGATCCAACATCCTCTCTGGTCTCTATGGGGACGGGGCATGCGTGTGTTGCACAGACACATATGCAAGAAAAACACCCACATACATCAAATTTTATTCTATTCTGTTCATTTATTGTTTTTTTTTTTTTCGAGACAGGGTTTCTCTGTGTAGCCCTAGCTGTTCTGAAACTCACTCTGTAGACCACCCTGGCCTCAAACTCACAGAGATCCTCCTGCCTCTACCTCCCGAGTGCTGGGATTAAAGGGGTGTACCACAATATCCAACACATAAGATTTTAATTTAAAAATTTACCAAGGGGGCTGGGGAGATGACTCAACAGTTAAGAGCACTTGCTCTCCAACAGTGAGGAACTAAGTTTGAATCCCAAGCATCTATATAAAAAGTTGGGTGTAGCTACACACTAGCCTGTCATGCAATGCTTGGTCCATGTATCTTACTGCTTAGCCACTCAAAAGGCAAGTGAGACATCTTTAGAATGTTCAAAGGGATTTGCTCATATATGCATATTTTGAAAATGGTTACCTGTATCTCAGGGTGACCTCGAACTCACTATGAGCCCAGGGATGACCATGAACTCCTGTTTCCTACCTCTTCTTCCTAAGTTCGGGGACTGTGGAAGTACATCACCACATGGAGCAGGAATTTATTTTGACTTCAGTACATTTTCAGGACTTTTATACCTGAGTTACCAGCTATAATTCACTTCCTACAGTCTTAATAGTTTAACATTCTATCCTAAAACATGATACAGTATCAACTTTTTCATGGTTGTACTGGTAATACTTTTTTTGTTTATTTCAGACTCTTAAGTCTAAAAATTCATTAGAAATGAATACAGGGTAAAAGGTAACAAATAAAGCGTTTTTATACTTTTTTTTGAGACAGGGCTTTTCTGTGTAGCCCTGGATATACTGGAACTCATTCTGTAGACCAGGCTGGCCTCGAACTCACAGAGATCCGCCTGCCTCTGCCTCCCCAGTGCTGGGATTAAAGGCGTGCGCCACCACTGCCCGGCTCAGTTTTCTATTCTTAATGCTTTACAAAATTCAAACATCAAAGCTAAGGAAAAGTGTTTCAAGTTAGCAACATAAAGTTGGACATGTACATTACTATAAAGAGAAAGCCATGCCCACCTTGAATAAAAGACAGTTTTGGGAAAGAGAATAGCAGAGGGAGGTAAACAAACAGGAAAGGCAAAAGAGGAGGGTCATGGGAGACAAAGGCACTTACAGTGGATCTGATAACCTGAATGTAGTCTCCAGGACACATCTGGCAGAAAGAGAATGGACTCCCCAAATTGTCTTCTGGCCTCCACACATAAATTGTGATATTCAAGTGCATACATATGCACATCAGTCATGAAAAAAAAAAGACTGAATATTTTAACAAGCCTTCAGTAGCTAGACCACTGTGGGGTTTCCTGAGGAAGAATTTGATCTAGAAAAACTATAAACAAAAGTTTTGATTGGTTGGTAGGTTTTCTTTTTCAACAGTCTCACTTTGTAGCCCTCCCACCTAAAGCCGAGGCTAGCCTCCAACCAATCACAAAACTAACAGCAACCTACTACCTCAGGCACCTGAGTTTTAAAAACACAGCTATGAGCCACCACATTCAGCTAGATAAAAGTTAATTTCATAGTACATGCTAAATTTTATGATGGAAGAAGTTCTGAGCTTTTAACAATGTTCTCAGTGTCTTGGTAGCAATTTTCTTACAGCATACTCTAAACTAAATGAAATAAAAAGTGATTCCATTTAATGAACAGTCATGTTTGAAGGATTCAGTAAGGATATCTTAATAGATTGCTGGCAATATAACTCAACTGGTAGGGTGCTTACTTAGCATAACGGAGACTCTAGGGTCAATCCCCAGTACTGTCTAAGCCAGGGTGGTGGCACACAGGTGTCTATCAACCACATGGAGATGAGACCAGGTGGAACAGGAGTTCAGAGTCATCTTCCACCTCAGTCAGCCACCTCCTGGTCCACCTGGGTTTAATCAGATCATCTCAAAACAACAGCAGAAGAGTTTAAGAGTATCTTAGTAGGGGCTGGAATGATGGCTCAGTGGTGAAGAATACTTGCTATTCTTCCAGAGGAAGCACACAGCAGCTCACATCTCTAACTCCAGTCCCAGGGATCTGACACTCTCTTTTGACCTCTGAAAACGCCAGGCATACATGATGCATATAGACATACAAGTAGACAAAACACCTATATACATAAAATTAATATTTTCAAAAGAATATGTTTTGTTTTTTTGTGGGTTTTTGTCTTGTTTTGGGGGGTTTGTTTTATTTTCAAGACAGGGTTTCTCTGTGTCACAGCCTTGGCTCTAAACCAGGTTGCCCCCATTCCCAGAGATCTGCCTGCCTCTGTCTCACAAGTGCTGGGATTAAAGGCGTGCACAACCACAGTCTGGCAAGAATATCTTAACTCTAAGCATTAAAAAATAATACACATAAAGTCAGGTGTAGTGGTGTACACTTTTAATCCCAGCACCCAGATGGCAAAGGCAGTAAAATCTCTGTGAGTTTGATGCTAGCCTCATCTAAAGATTGAGTTCTATGTTAGCCAGGGCTAGAAAGTCAAACTCTTTCTTTAAAACGCATGCATGCATAAACAAATGTCTATTGCATACTATGCAAACTCCTCAAATCTTGTTTTAAGATTAGACACTATCTGTTGCGGGATATTTGTACACTATGAAGATATATTACTGTGATTCATTTAGTAAAAAGCTGAACAGCCAATAATTAGGCAGGAGGTATGATCAAGCTCTTGTATCCTGTAAAGATTTGTCAATTGTATTGGTTTAATGAAACGCTGAGTGTACAGTAGCCAGATAGAAAGTATAAGTGGGGCAACCAGACTAGGAGAATCCTAGGAAGAGGAAAGGCTCAGTCTGCAGTTGCCAGCCAGACACAGAGGAAGGAAGATGAGAATGCCTCACTGAGTAAGGTACCAAGCTACATGACTAAACATAAATAAGAATTATGGGCTAATTTAAGTTGTAACAGCTGGGTAATAAAAAACCTGAGCTAAGAGGCTAACCAATTTATAATTAATATAGTTTCTGTGTGATTAGTCAGGCCTGAGCAGCCAGGAAATAAAGGCACAGTCTCTGCCAACAAATGGTACTCAATGTGGGGCAAGAATATCCACATAAAGCCTAAGAAAGCTTAAAAAAAAGATTCTAGACAGACAAGAACAGAGTCAAGTACAACTTCTTGGTAACTGTTTTTATTCCAGTAGGATGTTTGCTGGCAGCAAGCAGAGTCATGGCTCCTTTAAGAGAGGCTTCCTAACAGCATTAGTGGCAAAAAAAAACCCAAAAACTTCATAGCTCTTTGAAGAGGCTCTGCCATCAAACACTTAAATGGTGTTCATGAGAATCTGGCAGCATGCTTCTTGGTGGTAGCATGGACCTAGAAACTCTAGAGAGTTGTGGTGTAAAAAAAAAAAAAAAAGGCTCCCACCAGTACCTCCAAGATGAAGCTACTCTTTCAGGAAGCCAAGGAGTGGGGTAGATCCAGGCGCCAATGCTGTGGCTTTAATCCTAGTCATGCTACTTAGCAGACTAAAGACTGATGTGGTCAGAAAAAGATAAAGATAGATAGTAAAGACAGATTCAGGGGAAAAAAGGAAAAAAAATAAACCTCCAAAGGAAATGAGAGGTGGTGAATTCATTCTGGGTTAAGAAAAATCAAGTTTGATCAAGTAAAACCCCCTGAAAAATCTCCAATGGGAACGGATAGCCCAGATGATCCAACATTTCAGAGCACCTCTCTTGAAGTTTCCTCTGAGTTCTACATCAGAACAGACTCAAAGACTGCTGGCTGAAATGATCCAGCCTCAAAGACTACTCCAGTCAGGGCTTGATCATAATCCTAAATTTTCTTTGGGTCCCCATAAGATTATCAGTGCCCCCAATCAGCAGGAAGTAGCCTAGAAAACTATGCCCACATTCCCATTATGGATATTGGTCTTTGTTTAGAATGTTGGTTACAAATTGTTATCGATAATGGTCAGGAAAAAAACTAAACAAAGGAGATTAGATTCAGAGTTCTTGTTTTGAAAAGAAAAGAAGGGGAAGTGCTGTGAGATAACGCTCTTGTATCCTGTAAAGATTAGTCACTTGTACTGGTTTAATAAAATGCTAATTGGTAGGTAGCCATGCAGGAAGTATAGGCGGAGCGACCATTCTAGAAAGAGGAAAGTGATGTAGGAGTCCCCTCTGTGTGCTGTGATTATCATTAACAAATAAAGAAACTGCCTTGGCCTGTTGATAGAGCAGAACTTAGGTTCCTTGAAACATTTGGTGCCAATGTGGTGGACGAAATCCACTTAAAAACCTGAGAGAGCTTAATTATAGACAAAAAATACAGAGTTTAACACAGCTTCTTGCTGTTTGCTAGTGGTGTGCCACAGCTCGTTTAAGAGAGGTTTTCCTGACTCAGCCATAGCAAAAGAAAAAAAATCTGTGCCGTTTTAAAATGCTGGCTTTCTGGGCCCTACCAGTGCAAACTCTGACTCTTTCAGGCAGGAGGCCTGGCTACAGAGCATTTGACTGGGGTTTGTGAGCGGACTGCTGCAACTGCTTGATGACAACGTGGACCTGCTGCATGCCTGGAATTGGGGCAGTGTGCGTGGCTCTAAGAGGCGCGAGCGGCTCCGCCATGGGTGGGGCAAGCAGGCAGTACCATATAAAACCATATTAATGGTTCAGCTTAAGTTTTAAAAATTGTGTAGCATTTTAAAAAGCGCTCCTAGACAGTAAATAATTACAGATACACAGTAGGACAGATTCAGACATAAAAGACCTCTAAATGGGTCACAGTGTTGGATAAATGTACGTAGGCTTGGAAGAGAAAAGAAAAAAAGTGTAGAGAGTTAAAAAAAAGTAAAAAAAAAAAATTTAAAGAGACAGAGAACAGACAGACATAGATTAAAGGAGTAAAAATAATAAAATAAATATTAAAAAGTAACAGAGAAAAAAAGCCACGTAAAGATGGACTATATGCACACAGAATCTGGATTATGTATATTATTATGTTATCTTTGAATTTTTTGACTGTGAAAGAGCTAAGTACAGAGAGACATTTCATTGTATGGGCTGCTAAGCTAAACCAGCATGTATATTATAAAGGAATCATGACTTTCAAATTTGGGTCTAAGGATATGTTGCTTTGGAAAAGTTCTTCTTATGTTTCCACAGGAGATGAGAACCTGCGGATTGCTTCCAGACCAATATGGTTTCATGGAACAAGACCCCCTGAAAGGTGGCTGTGAACACCCCCATGAAGAAAACACGTCAGCCAACTGCTGACTGAGATGAACCTAGCACACAGGATATACCATGAAAGACCTGATTAACAGCACCCCCAAACATCAGGAAGTAGTATGGGCAGAACTGTGCCCATATTCCCAAATATTGTTTGTAATTGCTTGTTTACATTTAAAGGTGGATATGCTATAGAGATTTGTATTGGTATGAATCTTGATTTATTGATACAAATTTCAGGTCAATTTTGTTATATGTATATTTCTGCTCTTGATTAAGGTATTGTGATTGTGTAGTTCATTTAAAAAATATAATGTATAATTAAGAATTAAAGGTTAATAGATAATCATCTATAATAGTCAAGCTTATAGTCATGTTAGATCTTTCTAGATGCATAGAGATATATTTCAGATGGATAGGCATTCTTCAAACCTTTCAAAGACTACAGAATATGGCATTTAAAATGTTTAATAACTTAAGACTTTTCATGACGGTGAGAAACATCTGCTCTTGGAAGCACCAAGCTACTTCAGAAGGATGATGGGCATTGAAGAGGCTCCTTATGGAGTTGGTTAGCCATTTGGACAAGAAACTGCTCTTGCCTGGACTGCTTCACTGGACATGCAGGACCCACAGAGAAATGACTGCTGAACTTGCCTAAAGGTGAGATGATCCTTTGGGGTTCCTGATTCATGAAATAGTCTGCAAGACATTCTGCAGAATACAGAAAAAAGTGACTGAACTGTCTTTGAAATTTTCTGCTTCATGGATAAGTCTGCCGGATTCTATGGGCCTGTAGGCTGAAGATGGATACCCCAATGGTACAGAAGAACTTTGGGTAATTGTCCAGGCAGCAAGATGTTTCTGTCATTTCTAGAGTTTTGGAAGTTGTTTACAATGCACTTCCTGCTTACTTAGGTAATATTATATTCTTCTGGGGTCTTTGATGGAGTTGAGAATTTATAGTTATAGTTTTCCTTAGTTATGATAAAAGATAAAGTAAATAGAAATATTGTAAATGTAATTCTTGCTTGATACCTGTTTTGTTATATATAATTTTACTGTTAAAGTTAAAACATTTTTTATTTAAACAGAAAAGGGGAGGTGATGTGGGAGTCCCCTCTGCGTGCTGTGATTATCATTAATGAATAAATAAACTGCCTTGGCCTGTTGATTTAGGTAGGCAGGGAGGGCTGGACTAAATGCTGGGAGAAAGAAGGACGAAGTCAGAAGATGCTATGGATCCACTGCTGGAGACAGACATGCTGAAAATTTGCTGGTAGGCCACGACCTCGTGGTGATATACAGATTAATGGAAATGGGTTGAATTAAGATGTAAGAGCCAATAAAACATTAGAGCTAATGGGACAAGTAGTGATTTAATTAATACAGTTTTTGTGTGATTATTTTGGTTCTGGGCAGCTGGGAAGAACAAGCAGCCCCTTCTCCCCTAACAAGAAAGGCTCAGTCTGTAGTTGCCAGCCAGAAACAGAGGATGCAAGATGAGAATGCCTTACTGAGTAAGGTACCAATCCACATGGCTAAACATATATAAGAATTATGGGTTAATTTAAGATGTAAGAGCTAGTTAATAAGAAGCATGAGTTAATAGGCCAACCAGTTTATAATTAATAAAGTTTCTGTCTGAGTGGCTGGAAAACGAAGGTGCAGTCTCTGCCAACACAACTTCTCAATGGAAATTCTGAAAGCCAGAAGGTCCTGGACAGACATTATTTAAACACTAAGAGACCACGGATGCCAGTCCAGACTACTATACCCAGCAAAGCTTTCAATCACCATAGATGGAGAAAACAAAATATTCTATGACAAAACAAGATTGAAACAATACCTAACCACAAACCAGACCTACAGAAAGTACTAGAAGAAAAACTCCAATCCAAGAAAGTTAGCGGCACCCACGAAAACACAAGGCAATAGGTAACATCACACCAGCAAACCTCAAAGAAGGAAAACACACACACACACACACACACACACACACATTACCACTACCACCACCAAAAACAAAAAATAACAGTAATTTAAAGGAAATGGAAATTTTTCTGGATTGGTACTACATACCAAAATTAAATCAAGACCAGATAAACATTTTAAATAGACCTATTGCCCCTACGGAAATAGAAGCAGTTATCAAAAGTCTCCCAATCAAAAAAAAAAAAAAAAAAGCCCAAGGCCAGAGGGTTTCAGCACAGAAGTCTACCAGAATTTCAAAGAAGGTCTAATACCGAAACTCCTCAAATAGTTCCACACAATAGAAACAGGAGGAACATTGTCAAATTATTTTTATGAGGTTACAATTACCCTGATACCCAAACCACATAAAGATGCAACTTAGAAAGAATTACAGACCAATCTCCCTCATGAACATTGAATAGTTAATAGGACACTCACAAACCAAACCAAAAACACATAAAAAAAATCATCTATCATGATCAAGTAGGCTTCATTCCAGAGTTGCAGGGATGGTTCGACATGAGATAATCTGTCAATGTAATCCACCATATAAATAAACTGAAAGAAAAAATCCACATGATCATATCATTAGATGCTGAAAAAGCCTTCAATAAACTCTAACACCACTTCATGATAAAGGTCTTAGAGAGATAAGCAATACAAGGAACATACCTAAACATAATAAAGGCAATTAACAGCAAGCCAATAGCCAACATCAAACCAAATGGAGAGAAACTCAAAGTGATTCCACTAAAATCAAGAACAAGACAAGTCTGTCCACTCTCTTCATATCTATTTGATATAGTATTTAAAGCTCTAGAATAATAAGACATCAAAAGGAGATCAAGGGAATACAAATTGGAAAGGAAGAAGTCAAATTTTCGCTATCTGCAGATGGTGGTCCACTCTCTCCATATCTAGTCAATATGGTACTTAAAGCTCTAGTTAGAGCAATAAGACAACAAAAGGAGATTAAGGATATGCAAATTGGAAAGGAAGAAGTGAAACTTTTGCTATTTGCAGATGATATGATAGTATACATTAAGTGACCTCAAAAATTCTACCAGGGAACTCCTTCAGTAAAGTGGTAGGATACAAGATTAACCAAACAAGTGAAAGACCTCTATGACAATAAATCTTTAAAGAAAGAAACTGAAGAAGATATCAGGAAATGGAAAGATCTTCCATGCTCTTGGATAGGTAGGATCAACATAGTAAAAATGGCAATCTTACCAAAAGCAATCTACAGATTCAATGCAATCCCCATCAAAATCCCAACACAATTCTTCACAGACCTTGAAAGAATAATACTCATCTTCATATGGAAAAACAAAACACCCAGGATAGCCAAAACAATCTTGTCTAATAAAGGAACCTGATAAAAGAGTAGATTATTGAATCTACTCTGAAAAGAAAAAGGGGAGGATATAGATATGATAAGATAAAAAGGTAGATTATTGAATCTACTTTTAAAAAGCAACTACTAGTTTTAAATATTTTATATTAGATTGAATTTTTGTATATTGTATTCAAATTTTGTATATTGATACAAATTTGAGGTTAATTTTGCTAGAACATACTATACATACATTTCTACTCTTGTTCAAGGTATTTAATAATGTAATGCAAATTTCTAGTACTTGAAAATTATTATTACCAACTGTTCGGGATAATAAGAAAATGCAGGTTAGTAGTTAATCACCAATTATAATCGAACTTGTAGTCACATTAGGTATGTTTTCAAAGTCAAACAGATATATTTTAGATAGACATGTCATCTTCAAACACTTCAGAGATCTACAGAATATGACATTTAAGATGTTTTAATAACACAGGCTCCTTTTTTTCTTTTTAATGACAATGAGACGTGTCTGCTCTTGGCAGCACCAATCTACTTCAGAGAAGATGATGGGCAGTGAAGAAACTCCACATGAAGTTTACTTTCTTTGGGGCAAAGTAAGCCACTGGGCAAGAAAAGGCCCTTGCCTCAACTGTTGAAAGTATGCTATCCTATTGGACAAGCAGGATACAAAACAAAGTGACTGCCAAACACTGTCAAGACAAGGAGGAACAGTCCTTCATAAATCCTTTTTCACAGAACAGTCTGTCCAATATGCTAGGAATGTTGGCCAAAGATGGACGCCCAATGTTGCAATGGAACTGTGGGTGACTGTCTAGGCAGTCAGCTGTTTCTGTCATTTTTCACATTTTTGGACGTCACTGGTTTGCACTCCCTGCTTACTCAGTTAATAATATTTCCTTCTTGGGTCTCTGAGGGAGTTGAAGACTAGATAGTTATAGTTGGTTATATAGATGGTTATAGTTTTCCTTGTTTACCAGATGCAGAAAGTAAGTTATGATAGAACATAAATTAGCTACAAGACTTTGAACTCACCAAGATAGGATAGATATGGAGTATTTTCTCTGAATTTGTCAAATAAAAATGGACATTGTTGATGTATTTATTGCCTGTATATATTGTATATAGTTATTGTACTTATTGTATATAGCTTTTCTTTCTTTTTCTTTAAAGCCTCTTTTTTTAAATAAGATTTATTTATTTATTTTATGTATGGGTGTTCTATCTGCATATACACCTTTATGCCAGAAGAGGGCATCAGATCCCACTATAGAAGGTTGTAAGACACTATGTGGTTGCTGGAAATTGAACTCAGGACCTCTGGAAGAGAAGCCAATGCTCTTAACTCTAAGCCATCTCTCCAGCCCCCAATATATAGTTTTTCTTACATTAGCTTTTTTTTCATTTCAGACAGAAAAGGGGAAATGTAGTGATATTTCATTTGTGTTTTAATAAATAAAGCTTGCCTGAAGATCAGAATGCAAAAAAGCTACTCTAGTCAGCCAGACAGGCCAGACAGTGGTAGCACACACCTTTAATCCCAGTAGCCACACTAGTTAGCCACAGACAGAGGTCAGGCAGAGTGGTGCCTTCCTTTAATCCCAGCACTAGAAAGGAATATAAGGCAGGATGAGAAAGGAACTATTTTTCATTCAGTCTGAAGATTTCATAGAGGTAAGAGTTCTCTAGTGGCTTGGCTCTTTTGCTTTTCTGATTTTTAGCTTGAACCCCAACATCTGCCTCTGAGTTTTTTATTTATGCTACAGGAAATTCTGGAGGCATCACCATTACTGACTTCAAGCTCTACTACAGAACTTTAATAATAAAAACAGACATGTGGATCAATGGAATTGAATTGAAGACCCTAATATTAATCCATACACCTAGTAACACCGGATTTTGACAAAGAAGCCAAAATTGTACAATGAAAAGAAGAAATCATCTTTAACAAATGGTGCTGGCATAACTGGATGTTGACATGTAGAAAAATGCAAATAGATCCATATCTATCACCATGCACAAAACTCAAGTCCAAATGGATCAAAGACCTCAATATAAATCCAGTTAAACAGAACTTGAGAGAAGAGAAAGTGGGAAGTAGCTGTGAATGCATGGGCACAGGAGACCACTTCCTAAATATAACCCCAGTAGCACAGACACTGAGAGCAACAATTAATAAATGGGACCTGAAACTGAGAAGCTTCAGTAAGGCAAAGGACATGGTCAATAAGACAAAACAACAGCCTAAAGACTGGGAAAAGGTCTTCACCAACCCCACATCTGACAGAGGGCTGATTTCCAAAACATACAAAGAACTCAAGAAACTAGACATCAAAATACCAAATAATCCAATTTAAAAATGGAGTACAGATAGATCTAAACAGAATTCTCAACAGGAGAAACTCAAATGGCTAAAAGACAGTTAAGGATTTCCTCAACATTTTTAGCTATCAGAGAAATGCAAATCAAAATGACTCTGAGATACCATCTTACACCTGTCAGAATGGTTAAGATCAAAAAGACTGATAACAGCTTATGCTGGAGAGGATGTGGAGTAAGGGGAACATTTCCCCACTGCTGGTGGGAGTACAAACCTGTACAGCCATTTTGGAAATCAGTATGGCGGTTTCTCAAAAAATTGGGAATCAATCTACCTCAAGACCCAGCAATACCACCTCTGGGCATATACCCAAAAGATGCACAATCATACCACAAGGACACTTGCTCAACTATGTTCACAGCAGCATTATTTGTAACAGCCAGAACCTAGAAGCCCCTCAACTGAAAAATGGATAAAGAAAATGTGGTACATTTATACAATGGAGTATTACTCAGCAGAAAAAAAAAAAACACCGACATCTTGAAATTTGCATGCAAATGGATGGAACTATTAAAAAAAAATCCTGAGTGTGGTAACCCAGACCCAGAAAGACAAACACAGTATGTGCTCACTCATAAATGGATATAAGACATAAAGCAAAGGACAACTACAACCCCAGAGAAGCTAGGTAAAAAGAAAGACTCTAAGAGGGACAAACATGGAGGGCACCAGGAAAGGTAAATAGTTAAGATCTCCTGGGTAAACTGGGGTGGGGGGGGATAAAAAAGAGGGGATGGGGAGTAGGAACATAAGGGTTCAAGATGGCTGAGTTGGGGGAGGGATGAAGAGGGGGAGTGAGTAATGAGGGATTATCTTGATAGAGGGAGCCATTATGGGATTAGGGAGAAACCTGGCACTAGGGAAATTGCCAGGAATCTACAAGGATGACCCCAGCTAAGACTACTAGCAATAGTGGAGATGGCACCTCAATGACCTCCCCCTATAATCAGATATATATAGTTCCCGTATTTTTCTCATACTCATCTCAGAAAAACCATTGACAATGATAATGTCATTGAAAAGTATTTAGTATCACCTAATATTAAAACAACTTCTTTATTAACAGCTACACCCTGCCTGACAAAAGTGGGATTCTATTGATTCTACATCAAAAATATAAATAACTCATGTGTCTCCTCTGCATACCAAAGTATGTAGGCATAAGATTTGGGAATCATAGAACTGTAAAGCAGCAATAAACTACTTACGATTTTAATATCTGTAAATGAAACTAATCATGTCTTTTTTTTGTTGTTGTTTTTGAGGCAGGGTATAGTAGTCCAGGGTGGCTGCAAGCTCCATATAAAGCTGAAGGCTTTCACACTTACATCACTAATCCAGTTCATGCAGTGCTGAGGGACACTAGCAAGCTGAACAACATCCCCTGACACAACAGTGCTTTCACACTTACACCACTAACCCAGTTTATGCAGTGCTGAGGGATGCTAGCAAGCTGAACAACATCCCCCGACACAACAATGCTTTAATCTTTGTTCATTTTTGTCTGTTTCTGAAACAGTCTGACAAGCATTGCTGCTGATGTGAACCTGCTATGTAGATTAGGTTGCCCTTGCGTTTGCTGCAGTCCTCCCTCCTCCCTGTGCCTCCAGAGAGCTGAGAATCATAGGCATGTGCCACCACACTTAGCCAAATGTTCTTAGAGATCCAAAAACTATTACTAGTATGAAATCTAAAAAAGCAAATAATTATTACTTGGGAAACAAAAGAAACGTTATTAACTCCTTAAAGATATTTTTTAATATGAATGATGATTAAAGTTTTAACATTATTTTTATAGATGCTGGCTATATTAAATCTGGAAACTACAACTGGACAACAGAAAACAGAATTTATTTATTTAGAGACAGGGTTTCCCAATGTAGGACTGGCTAGCCTGGAACTTGCTATGTAAATCAGACTGGCCTTGAACTCACAGAAATCTGCTTATTGCTGTCTGCCAAGTGTGAATGTCAAGAATAAAGGGGTACACCACCATGTCAGGCTTGAAAATTCCTTTTAAACAACAATTCAAAGTTTTAGAACAGTCCGAATTGAGCCAGGTTCACCACTTTCCAGTCTCATTTATCGAGTGCTGAGTAGCACAAATTTAGGAGTCAAAATAAGTTTTAGGAATTCCATATGGTTGGTAATACAAATATTAAAAATACTTGGCTTCTAAATCACTAGGAAGCAATTACAAGGCAATGCTCAATGGCAAAACCTTTCAGTACAGGCAGAAAGCAGAGAAGCTTCAAGAACAATGGGACAGTTGTCAACTTTTGTGTCCCAGTTTCATTTGTTCACAGCAGCAATGGTCACCAAATCTTTGGTAGATAAAGTACGCAGTGAGAGTTATTAGCTAAGCCTAGCATCCTCTATCCTTTAGATACTCAAGGGTAACTAGAAAGTAAATCAATGTCATTACTTCAAAGAACTTTCACAATCTTAACATATTATCAGAAAATACTGTGGCTTGTCTTTTAAGAAAACATAAGACAACTACAGTAAGTACCTACAGTTTCCAAGTTTGTATCTAGAAAAATGAAAATGGTTAATTTTCAAGAACATAATGCTTGGGGGCTGTTAATGGTTAAAACCTGCTCTTGTACAGGACCCTGGTTTGCTTCCCAGTACCATCCCACCTCACATTCATTATAACTCCAGTCCAGGGGATCTGGTGACTTTCCTTTTCTTGTTTTACCTTTGTTGGTACCAGGTACATGCATGGTACACTTACAAACATACAGGCAAAATATTCATATACATGAGATAAAAATAAATGCTTTAAAAATTATTTTTAAAAACATTTAAAAAATAAAACAATGCTTTGTCACACTGCTTTATCGGAGACAGGCACCATTATGTAGCCCATGCTGGCCTTGTATTTGCTATGTAGCTTAGCCTAGCCTTAAATTTGGGGTGGTTCTAATACCTTGACCCTCATGTGCTGAGCAGCTAGCCAAGCACCGAGCAATGCTTTAGGAGCTCTGAAACTGCACACTCAGATCAGTACTTACCTGCTGAATAATTTTGGACGTTTTCTGAAGATTTTCTCTGGGAGGAACTTTACCAAATAACTTCCATCCAGGAGCACTATGGACAACTGATTTGAGTTCCTTTGTCCTTTTCGGAAAAAGGTTTCTGAAACACAGAAAGTTTACACAAATTGTTTTTCCATAACCAGGAAACAGTTAAATAGTAACTTTTAAGCATATTTATATCTAAAGCAAATTCAAAATACTTTTAAATAAAATTATTCCTACTACTTATACAAATATTGTTTAGAACAACACAACTCAGTTAAGAATACCTGACATATACAGATGTATTAGTAGAATCAGAAATATAGATTTTTTTTCCAGGCAGGATATCTAATAACCCAGGCTAACCTCCAACTACCTAAATAGCCTATGATGACACTGAACTCCTGATCCGCCTGCTTCCACCTCCCAAGTACTGGGTTTATAGGCACATGCCACCACGTTCAGTTATTCACAAAAATACTGACAAGATAAACAATAAGGAAAGGTAAAAGGCATAAATTAAATATATTCACTTTAAATTCATGATTCAGATACTTGACTACAAAAGCCAAGAATCTTTGAGAGTTTAAGAGCTTAGGAAATAATATATATATGTATATATACACACACAAATAATATTTATTTATTTAAAAATACTTATCCTCCACCTAAGGCACGTCAAGAGGTTTCCTATAGATACTATAAAAGTCATTTAACCACAGTAATTATTAAAAAGGCTTAGACGGGAGGGTAAGGGGGGAAAGATAAGAGTCCAGGGAAAACAAGAACAGAAAGAACCCACTAAGCCAGCCCATTAAATCCTTGCTACCACAACAGGAATCACAATTGAGTAAAAACATCTGTTAACAATTCCTGCATCCAACACATATATCTCACATCTGCAGACTTGGAACAAAATGGAAAAAAGCATCTAACTGACAAGACTCGAGAGAAGCTAGAGGGGCTTCGCATGGCAAATAACAGGAATAAACAAACTGATTGAAACAGAAAAAAAAAACTTATCCTATTTTGTATGTATTGTTACATGTCTGAATGTATGCATGTGCATCATGAACATGCAGGAACTTCTGGAAGTCAGAAGAGCATTAGAACCCCTGGAATTAGAGATATAAATGGTTATGAGCCACCATATAGGTGGTGGAAATCAAACCTGAGTCCTTTGTCAGAATAATAAGAGCCATTGAAAGGACCCTAAGAGAGACAAACATGGATCTAACCTCCATGGGAAACAGAAAAAAACAAGATCTCCTGAGTAAACTGGGAGCATGGGGACCATGGGAGAGGGTTGAAGGGGAGGGGAGAGGGGCAGAGGAGCAGAGAAAAGTATATAGCTCAATAAAAATTTTCTTTAAAAAGCCCTTAATTGCCTAGTCATCTCTCTAGTCCCAGGTATTAGAATATTTTGAAAATTACTATTTAATTACTTTTAGTAATACTTTTTTCTTTTCTCGTTTTCTTCTTTCCTTTGATTTTTTGAGACAGGGTTTCTCTGGAGCTTTGGAGCCTCTCCTGGAACTAGCTCTCGTAGACCAGGCTGGCCTCGAGATCACAGAGATCCGCCTGCCTCTGCCTCCCAAGTGCTGGGATTAAAGGCATGCGCCACCACCACCTGGCATTTTTTTCTTTTTCTTTTTTATTTCTTTTTATTATTTATTTATTTATTTTTTACTTTTTAAATGTTTGGAATAAAAGTGCATCTACTGCTGTCCCACAGTTATTAATTGCTTTTCCTAAAACAACTATGTAACACAGCTTATTGCGGAAAGGCCAGCATGTAATTATGGAAGAAAGTTGTCTCTCATTGAAGATCTAACAAAAAAGAAGAGGGAGATGAAGAGAGAGAGAGAACAAGCAATTTCAAATCACAATGCATGGTCTATTAATTTTGCTTCTTATTACATTTATGATCAATTTTTAGTGTGTGTGTGTGTGTGTGTGTGTGTGTGTGTGTGTGTGTGTGTGTGTGTGTGTGTGT